>APFE030856274.1:50152-61283 GCA_000404065.3 Pinus taeda
TCCCTCTCGGGGCTTGGTAGATCAAGAGTAAAAATGGATATTGTAATTTAATATCACTTAAACATTTTAACTTAGTTAAAATAAAAATCAATTATTAATTTTATTAATTTTTATAAATTACTAATAGTAGTTTTTAAGCTCTACTTTATGATAACCTATGGTATTGCCCCATGATAATACCATGGTATTCATGTGAGCATAGACTATTTAAAGGGGAAAGTCTATCAGCTCATATCCGTCTTAATTTAAGGTCTACCAAGTGCTGAGAGGGATAAATATATTTCATCCCTCCAAGAATGGTAGATATGGAGTTAAGATGGATATAGGTTGGTTTTTATGATAATGAAGATATTAAACAAACTTAGAAATTATATCGTAAAAAACATCTTAAGGTGAATGGTTAAAGCTACATTTAGTCACTTCACAAAATTTAGTAAAAAATACCAATATCTCCATTAATATTGGTTTTTCTAATTTAACAAAAAAAATTCAAAATAGTGAAACCTTATCTTTCTTTCCACATCACTCTCGCAGAAGAGAGATAGTCATTGCCCATATTTCCCACCATTTTTCAAATGTTCTCAATATGATATCTTCATGAAAAATTTAAGGTACTGATCTTGGATTAGTTGTTTGAAAAATATGTTGGTTTTTATGGGTTGGGCCACTACACCACATTGTCCTAAAAGGGATAGATTGTGCACCAAAAATGAAATTAATCCACATTTTACAACGCTATTAAAAAATGCAAGACGTATGAAGCTAGTGAATTTTCCTAATAAGCAATTTAGATTGGAAGAGACATAATTAAATTTTATTATTTAATTGAATATTTCAAATTAGAATAATAATAAAATCTATATCTATATATTTATATATTGATTGGAAGGCTTCTGACAATGGTGACTTCTTTCCATTAGATCCCCTTGAGGCCTTTGGGATACCTACTACTTTCTGATATTATATAGTTGGAGCTTACTACTTATTGGCGTGTTGGGGTAAACAGACTTGATGTGTTTTTTTCGATCTCACAGTTGGAGTCTATGGAATAATAAAGAAATTTGATAACTTGACAAAAGCGGTAGAGAAAAGATTAATCTCTACTACCTTGACAAAATTGGTAGTCAATATCAACACCTACAAGAAATTTATTATGGAATATTATCCAAACTAATAGAAGCATATGAAAGAGTGTACAGTAAGAACCTTGACAAACACGACCACTGAAACTTTCAACATTGTTTGTAGGAAGAGAAAATTATGCTTCTTTTTTTCAAACATGTATGTTAGTATATTATAGTTTAATGAATATGTTTTCCGATGATCATATGTGGTTTCATACTTTAACAAAACATTCGCCAAGACTTCACAATGTTTTATTGTTCAGTGAAAGATTTGCCAAGATCTTACAAGATTTCATAATTCAGAGAAATATTCGCTATGAATTTACAAGATAATATAATCCGGTGAGAGATCCGCCAAAAAAATTATATATACATATTATATTATTGGTAAAATAACCTCCCATTTTTCCTATGTATCATGGGGATTCACCCATTTATTATACATATAAATTTAGGGTGGTTCTAAAATTTTCCCTGAGTTAAACATTTTATTATTGCGTTATGATCATCTTAGATAAGTGTATAGGTTAATATAATACCTTGAAAACAAGTGTTTATCAAATGGGTAAGAATTTTCTAGTCTTTATACATTTTCCTTGTAGTATCATCACATCTAGAGATCACAGGATCTCATTATCCATCTACAAGAATCATGTAGAAGGGTTGATCAAATCTTCTTATCATAGATGGAGAAGCATGAGTAAAACCTTTTTTAATCTAATTCTAATCACCCTATATAATGGAATCAATTATGTGGTCAACACAAACATACGAATATGAATAGAGAAGTTTATTCAAACCTTTTTGTTCCAACCTATAATAAATTTTTGTCCAAGGATGATAAGATTTCAATATAGATTACAAATATATTGTAAAAGGTTTGGCCAATTTTTATCCTATTTCCTTTTAATCATGCTAAATAATTCAACTTATCCATACTAATTATAATAATTTTATATCTACATATCATATGATATTGTTAAATATGACAAGTTGTATGGTGGAGGTTTAGTTGATTGTCCTAATAAATAGTAAATGATAATTGATCCTTACCATATCTATCGTAGGTAATGGTAGGTAAATGGGAATACATTGTAGTCATTTTGCGATTTGGTGTGCTTTTTGGTCGCTTCAATGGTTTGAAATTAAATTCAATGATCTTCATTGGCGTGCTCTAGAATAATGAGCCTTTGTTCTAAGGGTGATTTGTCTAGTATTTAATTGCCTCAACGTAATTTCTAAATAGAGAAGGCTAAAAGTATTCAACATACATGATTTTATGAGTGGTGGCCACTCTTGAGAGTTGACCATGATAAGAACCATTATGGAAAGCATCAAGCACCTACTCAACTTCAACATGAGTGAGACAATGACATAGAATGGTATTGATACCACAATGATAGAGTTCATCACCTAAAAGGCGATAGTAGGAGGCTTGGTGACAAATATGGCGTTGATCATCATGAGATATATGAGGTGAAAATTTATAGGTTTGTAAATACGTGAGGATTTATCCATACCATGGGTGATAAAATGATATGGAAAATAGGCGTTTGTTAAAAAGATCATCATTCAAGGGTAGACCTTGCACAATGGTGAAAAATTCATCATTAATATCGGTAAGGGCCAAACCTTTCTTAATTTTGGGTGTTACAAATTGAAAGTCAAATTCATTAAGGACTACAATTGAGAAGGTCTACTTCCCATTGATTACCCATCAGATCAACAAGAAGGCCATGGTGTTGGAATTATTAATGACCTTAGTGGTTCTCAATAGGAAATGATGATGTAGTTTCTAGAAAAAGAAAACAATGACTAGGGCCATCTTCTCCTCATGGGAACAGGACACTGGGGGTCCTTTGAGGTTCTTGATCACACAATATATTAGGTGTTTAGCCTAATCACCATATTCTTAGACTAGGACCTTGACTATTGCATATGTGGAAGCCAAGAGTACAAGATGAATCACTTTGCCAAGTTAGGTGGGCTAAAGGAAGAAAAGGTGAGAGCACGTTTAAGTGTGTCAAATTATTGTTGGGATTTTTCATCCCATGCAAATGGAATATCAGACTAAAGGCGATGAAGAAACCGATGAGTAGTGGTGGCATAGTTAGGAATGAATATGTGCAAGAAATTGGCTTTCCCTTAAAGGCTTTGCAACTGGCATAGGTTGCAAGGGGAAGGGATTTCAACACTGGCATGAATGTTAGGAGGGTTTATGATTATATATTGGACATGATGAATCCCAAGAGCTACCTCATGATAATGCAAAAGACAAACTTAAGAGGGTTAAGGCTTACAATATATTTGTGACGCTAAAGCAAAAGAAGTTGATACACACATATTTTTGGTGTTGTGAGAATTATTTTTAAAATACTATGATGTTTTCAAGATATGCAGGAATAATGTGGGCCAATTCATGGAAAATATCTGAGATTCCATGCTAAAAATTAGCTCTGACGTTCTTTAATATAAAAAGCATCACCCTACACAAAGGTTCCCCAAGAACTAGTGAAATCAATTTTGTGTTGATCTGCAAAGTGGATAGTAATTTGGATGTACCTTGATAATAAATATGTAAATGATAGAACCCATGACTTGTACACTCATCGATGATTTGGTCATTAAGGGGTGTGGGGACTTGTTTCTTCAAAATGGGAACTAGGTTGGAGACCCATGATGTATAAGTGAAAGGATAAATGAAATCCACTTGTCTGAAATTGTCGATTGTAGAATCAATTGAATCACATTTGGTGGGGTGAATAGGCATTTTATTTTCGAGGGCAAAGATGGCATATGCCAGGTGTCGATGTCGTGCTTAATAATGGTTGGATCAAGTCCAATAATCTCATAATAATAACAAGCAAATATATCTTAGAATTATTTGAATAACTTAGTGTAGGTGACAATATATGTGTATGCAATTTCCTCCCAACAAGAAGTGTTTTTCAACTCCAAGGTTGTTAGAGACATTCATCTTAAAATTCATCTTAATTGTAGGTGAAATATTGGCCATATTCCCCTCTTCAAAATTATTTGGGGGAGGGATGGGGTTTTTGAACCAATATACTTAAATGTGAATAAATTCTTTTGATTCCACAAAACATTGGTTAGATGGACTTGGTTTTTATGGGAGAAAATAGGAACAAAGATGCATATCATCCCATGGATAATATGGTGTTGTCATAGAATCCATAATTTCCATATTATAGTGGAAGACTATAATGTGAGACCACATATGAGCACATGATGTAGACAATGAATGTTTATCCAACTCATCTTCATGCAAGACATGGTTCACATGCACAATGTCTAATGAGGTTTATCAGTTACTAGTGGAATGAATTTCTACTAATGTTGAGACCAAAAAAACCTAAAATATAGAAGGTATTTCCAAATGTACACAGTCAAAATCTCATAGTGATTATGAAGGTGTTTATTGCATAGATGACCAAATAAATAATATTTATGGTGTTTTCTATCATCTCTACATTAGGGGGACCAATTATTATAGTAGGTCGAATTCATCCCTACCTCGATGAAGAAGAGTTACCAAGCATTGTAAGTAAAATGGTCGAATATCCACTATGAGAGACATCCATTGTGTGAAGGATGATGAATTTATCACAAAATTATGAGAGATGAGAGAAATTGTGTGAAAAATGTATGTATGTTTCACACAAAGAGCATCAGTGCTTAGTGCATAATGCCTCATTTTTCTTATATGACTCAAGGAGAGTAAGTTCTACCTAGGGACGATTGGGTCTGGCTAAATTTCATACAAGGTAATGAAACCTTATAACTAAGGGACAATGGGATAGTTATTGGTGGCATGGCCTTAAATATATAAAAAAGAACATGGTGGTGTGGGCCTTAGTGTAGAAGTTTTACAAACTACAACTAGAATTGTCTTATCAATGTCCACCTTCTTCTTAGCTTCCCCCCCTACTACATGCTTGCACAACATTTTCATATTGAGGTTGTGGTGGAACTGAAGTAGAAAAGGGGGTTATTGAAATAGGTTGGACTAGTATCAAATCTATATAGAGTTTAAGGTGGTTTGGAAGGGGATTGATAAGGGGATCCATGTATGAAACTAGAATCCCTAATATTAGGTTGGGAAAATTCGATGTACCTATCACTGATGTGTTGAATAATCTTGTAAGTAGGAATACGAAAGGTATTTAACTGAATGGATAATGACTATGTGGAACACCCCTAGTTACATTAGTTGAATTTGTAATAGCATATAATAAGAAGATGACTACTAGAAAGAGGGATCAAGTTGTTGAGAAGCTTGATAGCTAGAAACCATGTATATATGAGAGGTGGTAAGCATAGTTGGAACAAGTTTGGTATATAATATACCACAAGTCAAGAGGAATATTTCTACACTATTTGAATGATGTAAGTGGGAGAAGGAAATGTGTCATTGTCGTCCATTGAGGAAATGATATTTTTAGGATGAACTTGGATCTTCAAATCATAGTATGTCAATAGATAGATTTATGAACAAAATTCCTTCATGGTGTACATGAAGCTATGACCTAAAAGGAGATTATAGTCTAAAGGAGAATTAATAAAATCAAAATCAATAAAGACTTACTTACCAACTAAATAAATAGGGAAATTTCAGTACGAGCCTATGGGCTGCAATGGATGAACTTCATATGATCTAAGTGTCATTGTGGATGGTTGGATTTTTGGGGATTCTAGTTTTTTCTAGACCTGAGTGGACATTACACATGTAGATTCCCCTAAATCAATAATAGATCCCTAGACAATGATGTTCTTGATGGATACATGGGTGGAAAGAAATGGATGGGGGGAGATGACAAGATTCTTCTTCATCAACGTCAAATACAATCATTTAATCATCAGACATATCCATATTGCCTAAAGAAGAGAGTAGTGCATTTCATTATGAAGGGCACCTCTAGATGACTTATAACACTGACATATGAACATGAGAATACACCAAGTAATATACAATGCTATAATAATGGGTGGCACACGGAAGGGCACTGTTGGCATTTCACCGTAATGGTCCCATGGTGATCTTAGGAGGAACCTCAACTATTGGCTGAGGGATTTTAGAGTACCATTTATTTGTGACAAAGGTTTTATTGTTGGTGTCATTCATGTCTTACGTGGAAGTTCTTATTGATGTGGCTGAGTGGAGATATTGATGTGAACAAAATCAATCATTAAGATCTAATACATTCCATTCTAAATATTTTTGTCGAGTGATCATTACAACGAGGGAAAGGAGAATCAGGGATGAAAGTGCATAAATAGTATGCGTAGGAATAGATCAAATCATTTTGTATGGCCTTCCAAAGTTTCCTTCCTCGATTTGGGTGAATGTTGAAGTAATATCCTTGGCGATGGAAGGAAGGAGTGATTTCAAAAACTAATCCACGAGAAAGAAGTCATTGAGTTCCATATATTTACACAAGATCTACCATTTATGTGGCTCCTAAATATGATCACTCATGTGAGTTACACTAGTTTGGTCACAGGTAGTTAATATTTCTATACAAGTATCGTGACAGATATGTAATTGGAAATAAGATAGGAAAGTTCTCACGATGATGGAAAACACCTTATGAATTCCATGGTGTCAGTTGACATACCGCTTCACCTTAGCACCAGCTTGATCCATAAAATTTCATGGATATTCCACTAGATAGTTAGTCAGAATAGATCTACTAATAATATATTAAAATACTCAAATTTTACACTATTACATTTTTATTTAATTTTTAGATCTATAGATTTTACTATAATTAGTGCATGCATGCGAATGGAAATTATTTAGAAATGTAGAGAACTACAAAATATGCTCACAAACACATAAGACACAAGATACTCTCTCTCGGAAACCCTTTTGAGAGAAAACCCAGTTGGAAGGTGAGGTCGCTTCACTCTATTTCTCTCTCTAGAAGTATGGATGTAGGTACAAAGAAGTAATGCCTGTGGCCCATGGGATGTTATAGTGCACAAATACTCTGTGTGTGCTCTACCTCCCATCTCTCTTGGCTATATTTTCTCAGATATGGAATAACTTTCTCTCAAAATAATGGAATACCTCTTCGTCCTAATGGCTCAATTATAATAGAACCCGATAGCCTACTAGTTGTTAAGTTTGACTACATCAAATCTTAAATAGAGTTACACAGTAGAATCGTCTAGAGTATTTTACAATACAAACATGTGGCTATCCTCTTTTCCTTGAATAATGGGGGTTGACGTGGCATCCTCCTGAACTATAGGTGCCAAAACAAGAAGGTCAACTTCTAAGTGGCATAATGTTTACATACACACTTCGTTTGACATAGTTCTTATGCCATTGGAAAGGTCTCTATATGTAGAATAGCATAAAATGGTGTATGTAGGATAAAATCATTTAAAATTTTTGTATTAGAAGATTATCATGATAATGCTTACATCAAGATTCAATGCTACTAAGGTCCCTTTCATGTAATTTTCTTTTTTTTGTTTACCGATAAGATTCAACCATTGTCCACATTATTTTTAGTTCATCATTATATAACACTATTATTCATACCATAGCATTCATGTCCTTATTAATTGCATGACACAAAAGTGAAATGTGGACTTGTTCATTGGGTCAATCTTTCATCATACTTCCCAATTTAGGAGAGAGAAATCATAACACGTAGTCGACCAAACTCTTTGACAACCTCTCACAAGCATGTGAAAACCCCACATCGGCATTAATGAGACTTTTATTTGAGCTTATTGTAACCAAAATGGCTAGGTATCATGATTACATTACTCTAGTCACAACAATGTGCAAAATAGTTAACTGAGCCTCATTAAATGACATTTTTATCCATTAACCATACAGTTAGAATATTGTTCCCTGAGCATTTACCGAGCTATGAAACATTAATAAGGTTTAATATCTTCTCCTTATCTAATCACACTTTCACGATTAGTTGTTGGTTTATCCAACCATTTTCACTCAAGGAAACTTTTCCATTCTAAATGTTAACCTGGAAAAACCATATTAAGAGATTTTTTTTCGTAGTACATTTACTCGTGGACTCTTCCTTTGAGACGTGGCTCTTGGTCTTGGTCATGGCATTGGGATTTGGTGTTGACTTGTGATTTGTTGTTCAGTATATGTTTACTTGAACGGAAATTTGTGACTTAAAAATCTTTTATGTTCATAGAATTTTTAGGTGGGCACTTATTACAAGCAGGTTACCATTGTTTTTGGTGATATATAAATAATAATACAAGAACATAACAAAATACGAAGACAGCAAGGAAATGAGAGTCCTGAACAAGTAATTGACCTTTGGATCAATACCCCATTATTAATTTTAACGATGAATCATTAAACGTGCTCAAGAGATTTTCCAACGTCTACACATTCTGCACCAAAATTACTGATAACCTTTACGACTATGTTTAAGATGTCAACATTTAACAGAAATGTGGTGGCCTTTCACAATTAGGAATCAATATTTAATATAAAAATAAACCTAACAAAACCAAACTTTTTGGCCGAATTCACAAAAAAAACCAAACCCTCGTAATCCTTTGCATGCGCTTTATAGGTAACAACTAGAATTCATTTCCTTATATGTGTCTCTTTGTGTTTTCCACATCCATCATTGAACCTGAAGCCCATGGAATTGATATATCACTTGAATTATGTCATTCGTTGCTACAAAGAGGATTGATCTGACTGCGAGATCGCAACAGTGAGCGATGAGTAAGTCTCGAACAAGAAGGATTATGAAAGTGTTATATGTAACAATAGGAAATTTTTTATACTTAGTTACAGTTTTTACTTGTAAGATTATAACAAGTTTACTCAATAGAGAAACAACAATTGAAACAGAGTAATAACCATAGAAAAAAAAAGAATCATTGATTTCTTACTAAAATTTCCACCATTTTAAATATGTTTTCAATATCGATGCCTCAAGAAAACATATATACTGTCCTTTGAGAACTCAAGTAGCAAAATGTTATACTCGATTTTTTATCGTCACTGTATATAAAAACCCTCACGATGAAAGAACCATCGACAAGCAAAATCTGGGAGAGTAATTTTTTTTTTCTAAAACGTCAAGGTCTAAGACAAATTCCTGAGGCATCGGCGTGAACATGGGCAGCTTCTACACAAAGCTTCCTCCCCATGACAAAGAAAAATTTACCTTTTTCCACCCAAATTAATTACCGTTAATTTTTCCCATCCCCGGGCACAATCTCATATAAATACAGGTCCAATATGCACCACAAGCACACACCAAGTATTGGCGTATACATGCCATCAAGTTAGGATTACGGTTTTTTTTATACAACTTAATCAGGATATATGTTTCTATAACAAAGGATAATTTTAATCCACAAATCCGATTTAAGGCTTAAAGATATTCATACCTATCCGGATTAGTGGATAAAGTTGAATACAATGGAAACCATACAAAACCATCTGTCGTTCCTTCTTTCCTCACTCGCCATTCCTGCCTTCTAGACTTCGTAGATAACCACTATCAAAAGGGAAACGTCCGAGTCATGGTTCTGCCTTACACATCTATGCGTATCACAGGGATAAGGTTATGACCTACTACGGATGAGGATGCATCCCCTGATAATGCCTTTAATAGGCGGTTAGGCTTTCATAGTTCACAAAAGGAAACAACTTTACTACAACTTTTCCTCAATCTCATTATGGAAACGGTATCGGTTGGCTTTGTTGTCAACTTTGCACCTCCAACTTGTGGTACGACATTCTGAAAGATTTTCCTATGCGGTGATTTTTGTAAAATCAAAGGAAGGTGAGATTTGTGGAATTTTATAGTAATCATCCTGCCTTAGCGGCCTTTTCTTTATTCCACTATTGGCCTAACTTGAAAGCTACGACTTTTCCCTACTCTTTTCTGAAAATAAAACTAAAATTCATCGCCCTCACATTGGCAAGGCTTGCATACGAATCGCAGTTAGGTCTTATCTCATAAATTTCAATGCCCATACCTTTTAGATAAATCCATATCCTTGGAATTTTTCGCTTGACCCTCTGCACATTTTTGGGTGAATTTTTATTTGCAACTAATACAATGATCAACATGATTGGAGAGGGAGAGGGTGTCGATGTCTTTCATAATGCTTTTTCTTTATCCATGCCTTTACATGATTCCTACTCATTGACAGTTTATATGGATTCAGTCTCGGTATTTGCAAAAAATGCAATGCTCAGAAAGTCCAATCTCATTGTTATGAATCACGCCTCCCTTTGAAGGGATAGAGCAATGCAAGAAAAACTTACAACCATATAATCACTCTGATTTCCTCACGAATAGATGTTCTTGGAGCGTTCTTATTGATAGTTCTCAATTGTTTCAATCACAATATCATTTGCATAAACCTTTTTTTCGAACGAATGACAAAAGTGGGAGGCCAGCATAGAAAATTTCGTGAACCACTATATCTTGAAGCCTAACTAGCTGCGTCAAATTAAATGGGGTTGCGGCTATGAATAACTCAGCACTTCTTCATGGCTATATTCCCTTTCGACCCTCACCGTGTCTCATTCCTTTAACTTGGTATTCAACCAGGTCGAGAGAAATGCACGAGTAATTGATATTGTGATTGGTGGCCTCTATTGTTTTTTAATAACACTTTGTTTTCACATTAGCTCCTGCCCATTAGCTACCATGTAAGATTTTGAGAAACAGTGATCTAGATTTGCAAAACAATAAACAAGCTTGCAAGAGAAGGAAGGAAGCAAGCAAGAATTGAGAAAAGAATGAAAATCCATTGATTCTACCATATTGGTTTAGAATATATACATAAAAACAACTAAGTTAAGCTTAGTTGTGCATGCAATAACTAAAGCTAACTAAAGCTAATGTGTACATGCAATAACTAAAGCTAACTAAAGCTTAGTTGTACATGCAATAACTAAAGCTAACTAAAGCTAATGTGTACATGTGCCACATGCAAGCAATAAGTAAACTGGAGCT
>APFE030856275.1:0-10122 GCA_000404065.3 Pinus taeda
ATTTTGTAGGATAAAACAAAGGTGATTACTCCATTATAACTAAAAAGGTATCACAATCTTACAAAATCCAAGAAAATTGAAACAAACATAATTTTTGTTACTTCAAATTATATTCTTGTTTCAAGAATTAGAATTCTTAAGATGGACAACTAATCTCCAAATTTTTTATTCTCAAGCATTACTATGGAGGTGTGAATCACTTATTTTTTTCTCTAACCTAGAAATGATTACTTATCTTCAATTTATTCCTAGACATGTCGATATTGAAACAATCCTTGAAATTATCATTATCTTGCATAACCAAATCCTATTTCAAATTATTAGAGAAAGTCTATTATTACATGGTATATTAACCAAATATAAATATTGTGCATAATATTTTTATGCATGATATCGTGATTCTTGAAAATATTTTTTAATATTAATTATCAATAAGATTATAATAATAATTTATATTAGTTAATATAAATATATAATATACCATTTTGTATTTAGGGAATCTAATTTATAATTTAATATTATTGTATTATGAATCACCCTTAATAAAGAAAAGGAATATTGAAGAAATACAATATTTCATAGGGACCATCATTAAAAATAAAACACTAAATATAAATAATATTATTTCTAATAGAATAAATATTATATAAATATTATTTGTTGGCCTTTTCATTAGAATCCACCAATACAATTTCAAGAAATATTGTGATCTTTCATTGACTCAAATTAGCTAGAAAGAATTATGAGAAAAAGACCTTTTTTTCTACTACGTGAGACAAAAAGAAAAGAAAACATCTATTATCAATTTTTAAGGGATATTTATTTTTTGAGTTTTCAATTTTTTCTAACTTTAGCGATAATTGCTAATTTAATATTCTATCAATACCTACTTTGATATGATAAAATAGAGTAGAAATAAGTTTTATATGTTATTGTCTATATGCCTTTCCATTATCTTCTTTATAAACACCATCATGCATGCACATTATTATAGCCATCACTCTATTTCTATAGCCATCACTCTATTTCTATGATTATTATCGGAGTTGTACAATATATAAAAATATCTTTATCCATGTAGATTCACCCACAATATTATTATGGAAATCCTTGAATTGGAAATAGTTCTTCTTACATTACCATGGTTTAGAAATACCACATGCCCAATATGATGTGCTTGACATGCCATTTAGTTAAATTAATTAATTTGAGATAATATATTTAATAGAGTATATCTAACTTTGCTAGAAATATTATCATTGATATGTCACTATTGCCATGAATATTCTTACATATTCCATGGGTTTAGAAATCTTATCATTTATATGTCAATGTTACCATGAATATTCCAACACATTCCATGGGGTTTAAATATCTACAATCAACCTAATAATTAAATTATAACTATGGAAGATCCATTCTTACGACTAGAATAATTATAGGCATATATATTTTGGAATTTATTCTCAATTTAACTTAAAAAAATATATTAACATTCAATTAAAACAGTTATGGAAGCCACATAAATTGTTCTTGATTATGAATTTTTTTGCATAATTATAGGCATATATATTTTCGAATTTATTCTCAATTTAACTTAAAAAAAATATATTAACATTCAATTAAAACAGTTAGGGAAGCCACATAAATTGTGTCTTGATTATGATTTTTTTTTAAAATCTCCCATGGAATTTCAATTTCTCCAATGTACTTCATTCTGATTTTGTAAGAAAAAATTCATTCACAACACAATCCATAGAAATTGATGGCTTTGTGGTTATTTATGTACTAAATGTAACTTCAATTCACATTTGGTGCACACAATTGAGGAGCAGAAGATTGGGTTGATACTCGAGAAGATTTTGTTGATTATATATATATATAGATAAGCATGATCTACAACTAAAGAACTAGAGAAAAAGAAATTTCATATCAAGAATTTATTTGTTTATGAAAAATATAGTTTTTATTATTTTTTAATGTTTATGAAGTAATATCTCAATTGGATTTTGCAGAACATGTATTGGTTGAAGTTATTTTTCAACTATTACATGAATATTAAACTAATATAGTGGTATTTTTTGAATTTTTTTTAGTTTAGAAAATTTTGTGTTAATATTTTTTCATTCGGCCTTTTCAAATTTGTCCAAAAACATTGAAGCAAATATCATATGAATTGCAAAATTTCAAACTCATATGCCTTTTGAAAATTTTTGTGTTAGTATTTTTTCATTCGGCCTTTTCAAATTTGTCCAAAAACATTGAAGCAAATATCATATGAATTGCAAAATTTCAAACTCATATTCCATTGGATATAATAATCCTTCATCAATCCAACATGATCCAATCCACCCCGTAAGGACAATTGTTTCCCTAAGTTCACTAGGGTAAAAAAACTGTTGCATAAAATTTTACATAAGGGAAACTAGAAATGTGTATTTTAAGACCTCGAAAGCCCAATCAAGTGTCTAAATTAATGAAAAAGAATTCGATGGAATCCATTGGTGCTCTGAGTTAGTCACTACAAAACTTGGTAATGTGCATGGATGATGGTATTTATAAAGAGGACAATAGAAAGACATATAAACAATAACATATAATATTCATTTTTGCTCTATTTTATCATGTCAGAGTAGGTATGGATAGAATATTCAATTAGAAATTACCACTAAAGTTAGAAAAAATTGGAAACAAAAAAAATAATTCTTTGAAAAATTGATAATAGAGGTTTTCTTTTCTTTCTTTATCTCCTAGTCTAACTGATAGAAAAATGGCTGCCTTCACAGAATTGCTTCTAGCTAATTTGAAACAATGAAAGATCACAATATTTCATGAAATTGTATTAATGGATTCTAATGAAAAGGTCAATTCCTTTATAAGTAAGACTCTACCTTTCATTTTCAAACAATATTTATATAATATTTATTCTATTACAAATAATATTATTTATATTTAGTGTTTTATTTTTCATGGTGGTCCCTGTGAAATATTCTATTCCTTTAATATTGCTTTGCATCGTTAAGGGTGATTCATAATAAAATAACATTAAATTATAAATTAGATTAGCTAAATACAAAATGGTATATTCTATATTTATATTAACTAATATAATTTATTATTATAATCCTATTGATAATTATTTTAAAAAAATATTATTGATTTGTTATTGTTGTAAAATATTTTTTGTGTTGATGGAGAGTCTTAATCATAATTGAAAACAACTCCGAATATGCATTATATTATATTTTTATTAATTAGCGTAGCTAATTATCATAACATTTTAAGAATTAGTCTATATGTATAGAGAATATCATGCATAAAAATATTGGGCTCAACATTTTATATTCTATGTTTGATTTGGGTATGCAAGATAATGATAATTGCAAGGATTGTTTCAATATGGATATGTCAAGGAATAAATTGAAGATAAGTAATCACTTATAGGTTAGAAAAGAAAATGAGTGATTCACACCTCCATAGTAATTCTTGAGAACAACAAATTTTGGAGATTAGTTGGTCCATCTTAAGCATTATAATTATTGAAACAAGAATATAATTTGAAGTACAAAAACTTTATGTTCGTTTCAATTTTCTTGGATTTTGTAAGATTGTGATACCTTTTTAGTTATCTTGGAGTAGTCACCTTTGTTTTATCCTACAAAATCTCACACAGAAGTATGCTAAGAGTCATGTAAATTGTTTTTCTAATACATATTCAATTCAAAGTTTAACTATTTGTTACCAACTAAACTCTTTATCTGGATAAACTTGGTTGTCATATTCAAATTAAAGTTGGAGAACAAAGTATCTCCACTGACAACATACACCAAAATATAAACATGTCCAAAAAAAAAATACTCTTACTAAAGTCTACTATCCATATTCAAGGTGTGTTCTAAATTATCTATTATAACAAGGTTGTCAATTTCAAAATATAATTTAGGTAGAAATGTGTTCTATATTTTATCTATATGTAAATTTCAAGCCACAATTTACATAGAATTAGGTTCTAACTTTTATGTTTTACTTTGAAATTGCTAATTTTTTATTTAAAAGCAAATAAACGTTATTTTAAAATTTAACTTCTATTTTTTTGCTTTGTCATCGCCCATTCCTTCTTTTCTAGTTCGAAATTGCCCATCTCTTACCTTGAAAGAGATTAAATGTTCGTTCTAATTTTTTTTAAGGTTATTTTTTTGTTTTTGGAGATTTCACGAATATAATTAATATTCTGCGTTCAAAATTTAGGTAATTTTTTTTTTTAAATTACCTTTCTTTTTGTTTGTGGAGATTTCACGAATATAATTAATATTCTGCATTGTAAATGTAGGTAACATTGTGCTTTTTTGAATAACTCTTTCCTTTTTTGGGCGTTGTAATTAGTATTTCTTGAACACAACCCTAACCTTTAGTTAAGAACTGGTACAACCCTAACCTTTAGTTAAGAGCTGGTAGAAGAATTCGACCCGTTTCCGGGCGGTATTTTTTGAACTCAACCCTCACGTTTAGTTAAGAGCTGGTAAAAGAATTCGAGTCGTGCGCATTTCACAGTCGTAATCTATTCAACCCTAGCATTTAGTTAAGAGCTTATATAGGAATTTGAATCCGAGCAGTTTATTTTATAGCCATTTTCGCGCGGATTTCAAAAAAGCAATCTCTCCCCATTGTAAGATGTGCACAATTATTTCAATAAGTATTATATGAAGATGTTCCACCATAAGTCAGACTGAATATACGAAGGTCTTGTCTTCAATTCACAATGTTGTTGCCTCTGTATTTATATCTTTGTTGGGAGAGGATGATGTGTTGGATCAACGACGTTGTTGCTTCTGTATATTTGTTGGGAGAATGTCACACTGGATACATGAAGGTGTGTGTTCCATCTACGCTCCTCTCTCTGGAGAGAGCTGACACAGGTAGTATGTTCGATCCACAATGTTGCTGCATCTCTATTTTTTTTGGAAAAGCATCACATTGAAATTACGACGGTCATGTGTTCCATCCACGCTCCTCTATATTTTTGTGGTAGAGTGCCACAGTGTGTATCTTTGTTGGGAGAGCGTCAGAGTAAGAAGGTCATGTGTTCAATCCACCCTCAATGCACCTAGCACCTCATAACTCTACTTCAAATCAGGCAGGAGGTAAGGAAGCCATTTCTATCTTCCATCCTTGTTTTAAAGTAAGGTTTATAGATTTTTCTTTGCAACTATGGATGTGGTTTATGGATAATTTTGTTTGGACATTTTAAACCCGGCCTCCTTTTTGTTTTAAAGTAGGGTTTATAATTTTTTTCTACAACCATGAATATGTTTTATGAATAATTTTGTTTTTACCTTTAAAACTATACATCTTCTTCGAGCCTTCGTTTATAATATGGTTTATAAAACATATTCTACAATGGCGTTTATGAATACTTATGTTTGCACATTTGAAATGTTGAGCAGTTGTTTATAATTAGCTTGTTTATAAATTTTTTCCTACAATTATGAGAAATAATTATTGATACTTTTCGTGTTCCATTATAATTTTGTTCACACATTCGAAATTCTGAGCACTTTGTCATCAAGATTCGTCTTCAATTACTATATCCACCCAATCATGTGGACTGAATTTTTATATTATGGTTACCCAGATATCAATCATACTCGTAGCCCCAAAATTATGACCTAAAAATGGAGATTACTGAGTGGACTTCATAGAAATCCATGCAAACGTTCACCTTTTTCGGGGCTGGGTGATACACTTTGATGTCTCATTTTTCTAACTGTATTTTAATATGAAGATAGATTCAAATTTTTTTTATTGGAATTGGAATTTGACAATGAAATTATATATTTTTGAAATTTTAATACATAAATAAATTTAACGTTGTAAATTATATTTTTAAATAGAAAAAATTATGTTTAATCTTTTTAAATATAAGTATGTAGAAACAATGTGGGAATTGGAATTTGGCACTAATATCATATATTTTTGAAATTCTAATACTCAAATAAATTTAACTTTTTAAATATAAATTTATTTTTTAATATTCCAAATATAAAAATATACAAAATATGAATTCGTGGAAAATTGTTAAAATTATTTTTTATATTTTTTGAAATAAAGTAGGAAAATGTTGCCAGGTGTATTTATTTTTTATGATCACCACTCTTTCAACTTTGATATTGAAAATCATAAGTTTTGTTTTGTTATAATTGTGATCAATTATTGAAATACATCATAGTGAGCCAATACAGTAGAAATACCCCAATACATTAGACATACATCTTATGAGCGCAGGCATAGAGAGAGGGTATGGTTGTTTCTATAATCTTCTGTTTCGGCCACCGTGACATCATTTGTTCCTATGACCATTTGTTCTAATGACCCTAAGATTTTTGTAGTTCCAATTTGAGACCACATATGTCAGATTATAATATCATTTTTATTGGTGTTCGATCGTACTTAGTGGAGGTATTTTGATGTTTCGTTGTGTTTTCTGTTTGTATGTTATTTATATTTGTGGGTTTCTAGAATTTATGTCTATGGAAATTGAGTTTTTATTTTATTTTATTTTTTAAAGATTTTATATAATTAATCCATTGATTTTAAATAGTTCTAGACATTAAGAATATGAGTTGTGTGATTTTTCTCAACTGATTTTGATACTGTTTGTATAAATTTTACAAAAAAAAATTAATTAAATTGTTGTTCTCATAATTACTTATTTATGTTGCAAATTGTTATACATATTATTTGTTATATTATCATGTATATATCGATATTTCAATTATGAATGTAAATAATTAATCAATAAGTATTAAAAATAAAGGGAATAAAATGATATGCAATTTTTATTCCCTTTTAGGTTTTCTAAGGAGGCGAAGGTCAAAGGGGGGGTTGATGTAATGACCTGCAGCTCCAGCGTGAAGTGCGATGGTGGAAGTGCGAGCTCTTCCAAATGTGTGATGACACTTATGTGCATTTTTTAGGAGGAGACTTGTTTATATGGCATGGAGGGTGCATGGAGGCTGACTTGATGAGATAGGGGCTTTTGCGATGGAGCAAGGGCATGGGTGAGGTCAGCTGGGTAAGCCATGACCTCCCCTTCAACGCATACATATTGTATTGCATTGGCACTCATTTGAACATCGAACCAACTCGCTCTACATCATTCGCTGAACAAGGAAGTGCGCAGTTCTAGTGCGCAAGTCTAAGGGAAGGCGCAGATTTAGCATGCGCCCATTCTTGGGCAGGCTGCACGGTGAGGCACGGTTGTGGGTGAAGGTGTAGGTAGGAGCACTCGATGGTTGAGTTGTGGTGTGCACGTGTGTGTTGCGCCTGACGGACGGTTGCAGTGTGCATGGGTGTGGCACCCGGTTTCTGTGAAGGTTTCTGCGACGACTTGGCATAGGTGTCTTGGCGACTCGGGTGAGCACCCGCCCGTCGTGCAAGTGTGCACAGTGACTTGGTGAAGTGTTGAGATTGTGGACGGAGGTGCCCGTGTGTGGCGACATGGAAGCGTACCCAAGTTGGGCAAACAACACGACCGTGCGACAAGCTGAACGAAGCATTGGTGAGTCATACGATGACCATAAAGAGGTGCCGATGATTTTCAATGGAGATACTTCGTTCATTGAATATGAGAACCAAATTTATCAAGTTAAATGGTTTAGTTGGTACCAATTACTTAAACTTTGAATTGAATATGTAATAGAAAAACAATTGACATGACTCTTAGCATACTTTTGTGTGAGATTTTGTAGGATAAAACAAAGGTGATTACTCCATTATAACTAAAAAGGTATCACAATCTTACAAAATCCAAGAAAATTGAAACAAACATAATTTTTGTTACTTCAAATTAAATTATTGTTTCAATAATTAGAATTCTTAAGATGGACCAACTAATCTCCAAATTTTTTATTCTCAAGCATTACTATGGAGGTGCGAATCACTTATTTTTTTCTCTAACCTAGAAATGATTACTTATCTTCAATTTATTCCTAGACATGTCGATATTGAAACAATCCTTGAAATTATCATTATCTTGCATAACCAAATCCTATTTCAAATTATTAGAGAAAGTCTATTATTACATGGTATATTAACCAAATATAAATATTGTGCATAATATTTTTATGCATGATATCGTGATTCTTGAAAATATTTTTTAATATTAATTATCAGTAAGATTATAATAATAATTTATATTAGTTAATATAAATATATAATATACCATTTTGTATTTAGGGAATCTAATTTATAATTGAATATTATTGTATTATGAATTACCCTTAATAAAGAAAAGGAATATTGAAGAAATACAATATTTCATAGGGACCATCATTAAAAATAAAACACTAAATATAAATAATATTATTTCTTAATAGAATAAATATTATATAAATATTATTTGAAAATAAATCTACAGTCTTATGGAGGAATTGGCCTTTTCATCAGAATCCACCAATACAATTTCAAGAAATATTGTGATCTTTCATTGACTCAAATTAGCTAGAAAGAATTATGAGAAAAAGGCCATTTTTCCTACTAAGTGAGACAAAAAGAAAAGAAAACCTCTATTATCAATTTTTCAAGGATATTTATTTTTTGAGTTTTTAATTTTTTCTAACTTTAGGGATAATTTCTAATTTAATATTCTATCCATACCTACTTTGATATGATAAAATAGAGTAGAAATAAGTTTTATATGTTATTGTCTATATGCCTTTCCATTATCCTCTTTATAAACACCATCATGCATGCACATTACCAATTTTTTTAGTCACTAACTCAGAGCAATGGATTCCATGGAATGGTTTTCCATTATAATCATGGACCATCAACGGAGAAAGGATTCTATGATGTACCACTAATGAATAAGAATTTCTCTCTCTCTCTCTCTCTCTCTCTCCATATATAGCATAGATCTTGGTTTCATATTTTAGCTAGAGAGGGAGTGTTTAGGTAAACAAAAAGAGCACTAGATTAAACAATTTAATGGCCCAATTAATACATTTGTAAGTGGTCAATCAAGTTTCTTAAGACCTAAAAAAATATATTTATCAATATATTTGAATTGAAAAGTTAGGCACTCCATTGAGCTTTCAAAGTCTTAAAATACACATTTCGAGTACCCCTTATGCAAAATTTTCTACAATAGCTTTTTGTACCCTAGAGAAATTAGGCAAAAAATTTGTCCTTAGGTGGTGGATAAGATCATGTTGGGTTGATGAAGGAATATTCCATCGAATGGCATATGGGTTTTAGATTTTCTAATTCATATCATATTCTTCATCTATTTTCTCTTAAGCATAATGCTTCAATTTTTTTGGAGAAATTTAAAGAGGCCAATTGAAAAAACAATAACATAAACTTTTCAAAAGAAAAAAAAATTCAAAAAATATCACTATCTTAGTTTACTATTCATGTAATAGTTGGAAAAAAAACATATAAGAATACGTGTCTACAAAATGAAATTGAAATATTACTTCATAAACTTCAAAAAACAATAAACAAATAATTTTTTTCATAAACAATAAAATTTTGATATGAAAAACATAGTTCTCTAGTTGTATATCATGGTTTTATATATATATATATATATATAATCAAAAAAATCTTCTCGATTATCAACACAATCTTCTCCTACTCCACTGGGTGCACCAGAATGAGAATTGATTAGTCAATAGTATAACCCTTTAGAAACGATGTAATTAATGGAAAGGTATGGATATAAAGTTTATTGAAGTGAAACTTAGTACATAAATAACCATAAAACCATGAATATTAATGGAGGATGTCATTGGTGAATTTTTTCCTACAAAACCAAAAGAAAGTACATTGGAGAAATTGAAATTCTATGGGAGATTGAAAAATAGTTCCATGATCGAAACACGTGTGAGAAACCATTTCCATAAGACCTTAATTTTATGAGGTGCAAGAAAATTAGTTTAAATGACAAACTTGTTTGAGAAATTAAGTCAAATCACTTACAAAGACTAAACCCTAAACCCTAACCTGCAAACCCTAAGCATTTTATAGCATTATAAACCCTAAACCTTAGAACCTAAAAATTTTACAACATTTTAAAAAGTGTTTTGTAACCTATTTTTATGTTTTTATTAAAATTATTTA
>APFE030856276.1:0-14657 GCA_000404065.3 Pinus taeda
ACATATTTATACATACCAAAGCATCCAATACCATGGACCGAAAACCATCGCGTCCAAAACCATGGACCGAAAACCATCGCGTCGAAAAAACATGTGCGAAAATCATGCAAAAAACCATAGGTGGATCCGCCCAACCTAACATAGGGTCCAAAACCAAAATTTTCTGGGGCGCTGCCCCGGACCCCATAAAGAGGGGTTACGGGCACCCCTCAAACCCCCTATTAGCTATGTGGAAAGAATATAACACAACCCAAACCAACAGGAAGATGACGGAGGTTTTGTCATAAATGGTGGTATTGAATGGCCTTCCATACTTAGAATTAGTTCCATGGAGGAAGGGATGAGAGCATAGGATCTCATCCATTTTCAAGCTCATAGGAGTTGATAAGTGAGGGAACCTTCTCGATGACTCCAAAAGATAAGAATATTCCCCAAACCCTATATGAATTTCGCTTATTCTCACCCACCGCAGGTGAAGGGAAGCCTAGGTGATCTACAAAGCACCCTAGTAGTGGACTCAACTATTCTGCAGTGCACCTTTACAAGGGCTTACTTACGTTGGTCCCTCTAGAGGCTATTTATAGATTTCTTCAAGTCATGACACTTTCTGGGAAGGAGGCATTCAAAGGGGTGACTTGTTTAGGGCATGAAGAAACTAAAATTAGGGTTTGATGAGCCCCAAAATACTAATATGGATGTTGGGATTTGATGTGCCCAAATGGATCTGCAACACCTAGCCATCTCTGCTTGAGCATTGCGCAACCTTGTGGCTAACTTGCGGAGACACGCCTCTACTAGTTCTTCTGCCTAAATGTCCAACTTCGGCACCATTTGACAAGCTTCCTCAACTACCTGCATTATTTTCTTATTCTACTCCACTACCTCATTATGTTGCAGGCCCAATTGATCAATGTTGATGTGCTTCTCGCTCATTACCTACAGAGCGCAACTCTCCTGGGCCCGAAGTTCTATGGTGACTCCATTCTACAAGAGGTAGAGTGTCTCTCGAGGGAGCACAATCATATTCACTCCTACCCTTCTCAAGTTGTTGACTGTGGGCCTGTCACCCTCATTCTCTATAATAAGTGTGCCATCCGGTAGCACTATCATGTTGGTCACCCTTGTGCACAACATCTCTTCAGTAGCTGAAGTGCCGATTGCAAGGTTGGTGGACACTCTGCTAGTCTGTGGAGAACAAACCTGCAACTCTTGTAGCTCTATTCGAAGAGCCCCCAGTACAAACTGTTGCTTCTCTTTGAAATATTGGAGGGCCTTTGTGGTGACATCCCTCATCGTTTCTCCGATATCATGGAAATCCCCCTCAGTGTGACTAGGTCGAAGGATTTCTTTTATGCCTTGGTTTTCTTTCATGGCACTACCTTCTCTCATGGTCATGGACGCTTGAGTTGGGTGGAAATCGTCTATGGGTTCACGCCACCTTATTCAGTCCTTGTTTCTACTTCAGTCCCAAGAAAAGGTTACTTATGTCCTTCATGCTCTTCTCCTCCTGTCTTCTGTTGTTCATCCAATTTCGTAGTGTTGCACTCTACTTGGGCCTTAACCTTTACTTCCTCCTCTTTGCACTTCTCAGCTAGCTACGCCATTGAGAGCTTTGTTTCTTCTTTCTTGCGCTGCATGGCGACTTTTCCATTCCCATTGCAAAGCCAGTTGGAGTGTGCCACTCCAGTGTCCAAGACTCAAGGACTGCGAATTACATCATCAATCACCAAATATGGTAGGTTATGACATGTCTTCATTGGGTCCTTCTGTGCTCTTATAAGGACATGGTGGAAATCTGCTTTGAACTTCACAAAGCTCTGTAAATTAGCATATACTGTGGGCGACAACCGTGGCTTTTGATTGATCACCATCCAAATAGTCATTTCCATTAAGACCTAAAATATCTTGCTTTATTTTATACGTTATGAATCCTTGGTCACCCACAACGAAGCATACTTCGCTAAATTTGGAAGGTCCAGCATGACCGACAGGAACAGGTTGTCTTTGAGCAACTCCCATATGAACCAAAACTAGAGTAGAGTCTATTGGCTTGAGGGGGCCTGACCCAGGTTCAACGTTAGTTAGCCAAAAAAATCCCTATGCTATTGGCCCTTTCAGCATCAGCCCATGAAGCGCAGATTGAATTCTCACCCGAAGCAGGTGCCGGAACCACGTTTCTACACCCTTGAGATGGTTGTGATGTCAATTTATTCCAACTAGACCTTCCTTTGCACAAGTTGCTTGACCCTCTATTCCACCCTTTAGTACCTTCACGAAAGGGTACAATCGGCTTCTGCGTAGCCCTAACGAGGGGTTGAAGTCATTTCACGCTGCTAGGGCAACAAACTGCAATATCTCCCAAACTAGGCTAAGTGTCTTTCTTATCTTATTAACAGATCTTAGTTAGCTTCACGTAAACAAATGTTCTTACTTGCGTTCACTTAACCAATACATTTACATACATTCATGCATCATATAAGCATTATAAGTGAAATTCATACCCAATATAACAGATGCATAAACAAGAAATAAAGATGCAAAAATTGAAAAATACTTCTCTTTATTGATAATTCCAAACGATTATAGACTCGACCTACCCTACGCACTCAGCTACAGGGGTATGTGCACTCAGCTGCAGACTTTTAGGCCCATGCGCACTCAGCTACAGAGCCCCTACCTACGGTACAATGAAAACTTAGACTTCTACTTCAGAGCTATCTCTCATACATGATTCTTTCTTCATGCCTCTAACTACTTAGATATTAGCTCTATTTATACAATCCCATGGTCCGCAGACCATAGGTAGATCTTTTATAGCCAACATTACATTTCCAAAATTAGGGCAGACAACCCTATGACTCTTTAACACCTTCGTGCTCTATGACCATAGAATGCAGAGTCTTTACATTTGGATGACAAAATTGGACCAAAATATGGGCTTTTAGCAAAACTACCCTTGGAAGATCTCGGACCCAATAGGCCCCCAACACAAATATCATGACTCGCCCTCAAGTCACTCTACAAGTGCAGAGATCTTAGCATGAAAACCTCCCAGCTCCATTTGGATCACCACAACTTTGGGAGTGCACTGAGCGACCGCCTGCTGGACTTCTTCCAGTCATTGTTCAGTGAATGCCACTGAACTGCTGCCCCAAATCGTCTGTTGAGATGCCTGGAGTTGTGCAAGCTTTCCTTCATTGGAGGTTGTGATCGTATATGCCTCATCTATCCATGGTTGTAGGCGCGCTTTTAAGACCAGTTCTTTGTGTCAAGTGGCATCCACCTGTTCCTTGAGTGCCTTTCCCTCTTGCATCTGTGTGAACCTCTATGTAAGGGAAACCATCTGCATGGTCCCTTTTACCTCGTCATACCTTTGTTGTAGCTCACGTGCCTCTGTCTCCAAGCGTTCTACATTCGGGTCCTCCTCCAAGGTGGTTATGACCTTTAATGACTATTCAATTATCTACATGTAGTTTGCTACCACACTGTCGATCACCACTAATGTTGTTGTAACAGCAGTGGTATGCTACTCCTTGACTTCCAACAGAGTTGAAGGTTGAGCCCTCAACTGCAATTCTACGATCTGCAGGTTTAGCTCCAGCTGACCCTGGTGTTTTGGAGAATTTGGTATCCACAGATAAATACTAATTCCCTAGATAAGTATCTGTATCTATAACAACAGTTTAAAGTGTTTTAGACTTTTCCTATAAGCAATAAATAAGATGAGAATATAAGAAGACCTACTTGTAGTACCACTTTTCTCTCATCTCCCTTGTATCGATCCTGTCGCTCCTTCTCGTACTTAATACGCTTGAGAAGTACCCTGCAAACACAACAAAAAACAAATAACCAATCAAAGCATACGATCTATTGAATATAAGTGAAATGAATTAGATACAATTCACACATATAAGCATTATGAAAAAATACAAACATATGGAAAAAAGGTTCAAACACTTTATTAGATAGAAGAAGGAATCACAACCATTGGTGTCTAATTCAAAGCCATTCCTCTAGCTTGGATCCCATCCACATCACATCAAAAGCATGACAAACTTGTAGCAGTAAAATACTTGCTTCAAAGCCAAATTTCATAGTAGCATTATCTCCTTACAATTCGACATAATCCAACCCCTGATCACTTAGATGAGTGGTCAATTTATAGGAATATGAAGGATGTTTTGTCATAAATGGTGTCATTGAATGGCCTTCCATAATTAGAATTAGTTCCATGGAGGAAGGGATGAGAGGATACGATGCACCTTAACTCATTCCTCATCTATTTTCGAGTTCATAGGAGTTGATAAGTGAGGGAACCTTCTAGATGACTCCAAAAGATAAGAATATTCTCCAAACTCTATGTGAATTTCGCTCATTCTCACCCAGTGTAGGTGAAAGGAAGCCTAAGTGCTCTGCAGAGCACCCTGGTAGTGGACTCAACTGCTTTGCATCACACCTTTACAAGGGCTTACCTGATCTAGTCCCTCTAGAGGCTGTTTTTGGATGTCTTCAAGTCATGAAACTGTCTGGGAAGGAGGCATTCAAAGGGGTGACTTGTTTAGGACATGAAGCAACTAAAATGAGGGTTTGATGAGCCCTAAAATACTGATCTAGATGTTGGGATTTGATGTGCCCAAATGGATCTGTAACAGTTGCCCCCTATAGCATGAAGTTGGAAAAATGCCAATGTCAAATGAAATGCTTTACAATGTGATCATTAGGTATCAAAGTGGAAGGCGACCTGCATCAATTACAATACATATATCATGATATTTGATTTTACATGAATTCCTGAGGGAAGGCATACCCATGCTCAACTTATAGACTTTCATTACATGTACATAAATAGTCATCTACAGATATAGACCCATGATCGAAATGACCATCAATGTAAAGGCATTGTACATATGATTTAGTAGTCTTGAAATCGCAACCCAGATGGATGAAACTAGATCTAGGGTCTTCTATCTCGTTCAACCGTTTGCTCAAGTATGAGCCTAACCATGTGAATATGTGATTTGAGGTCAAACATGGGAAGACTCAAGGTATTGCAGTAAATTCTACATGGTGTGAATGGATGATTTGATGTCGAGCACAATACCAATTCTTTCGGTCGAAGGCCATTGATGTATGCCTATCGTCGGAAGCAAGAAACCTGCATTGATGCATGCAAGCTTCAAGGTACTGAATGGGTGTTTCTAAGTCAACTTCTTGGATAATGAGTTGATGTCGATAAGAAGCGACTCGTCGGAGGAGGGCCTTGATGTATCCCACATCAATGACACGAAATGAGTGTAGTGATTTTGGAGATGGAATTTGACTAACGACACAAGGTTCAGGAATGGCGGTCATGAAAATGAAGGTTTATGGTATTGCAAAGGATGAATTTTGATTGAATGACTTCTCTTGAACATGTTGGCGACACTAAAGTGAATTGGTAGCATTGAACCAAAAAAAAATGATGGATGGTATGATATTCCAACGGTGTGATAACCATCATGCTAATAACCCAACCGAGATAGTCACAGTGATGGAGTGAAAGTGTCATGTTCAAGAGCGACCTGCAACCATAAAGTGGTTTTCCCCTTTTCCCATTTTCCCCAGTCACTGCTGACTAGTACCTCTTTATTTTTATCAATCGTGAGGAGGATAACATATTCTTGTCTTATAATTTCACCCTTCATGCAATCCATTGCTATTTGATGTTTTAACGAGTCTAGTGAAGGTGAAACTCGGTCTTGTCTAGATGGACAAGTTTGTCGCTATTTGATGTTTCAACGAGTTTAATGACAAAGATAACTTGGTCCTTTTCATGTTTAGAGATTTTGAAAAGGGACAAAAATAAAACTCCACAAGTTCTTTTTCGTAAATTAATCTCTCAAGCCTGGGAAAGCATAAAATTATACAAGAGAGATGTCATTTCCAATCCGTTACGAGCTAAAAAGGACAAGCGCTCAACAATAGTTTCATGTTTAGAGAGTCTAAAAAGAGATTAAAGAGGACTCCACTTTGAGGAACGAGTGGTGTCCAGGATAGCAGCTGGTTCTGGTGATGTTGGAACTTCTCAAAACATGTTGATTTATGTGAAGAGGCTAGCTAATAAGACCACTCATTGCGACTGTTCCTCAAAAAAGGATAAAACAACCAAGTGAAAGCATATGATTGGCCAAGCAGATAGTGATGATGGAAGGAGAAAAACCAAGGCTCATCTGGCAGAAGAGGTTGATAGAATGGCAATCATACGGGTTAAAATGGAAATGGGCTCATTTTTAGACAAGCTTGAACCATAAGGAACTATGCTTGGATTCAGTTTCATGTTTACACAAGCTTGAAACAAAAAACTATGTTTGGATTCAGTTTCATTTTTACACAAGCTTGAAACGAAGAACTATGCCTGAGATTGGTTTACATGCCCCCAACATGATGAAAGGGAGAGTCTCCTATAATGAGATGGAAGTCACTGCAGTGAAGTAGGACAGTTATCCAACACCTTTTTGGCTTCGTCCAGATAGGGACAAAGGTGAATGGGGTGATTCCTTTCACATAACCTATAGGGAAACTTAACTTTACCACTTGGTGCATGCCCCCCAAGCTTCATTACATTCACCTAAGTAGACTACTCATGGCTATCAGGTGGATGGAATGAAGGTTCGTTTATGAAATCAAGTGAAAGACTTGACTAGGATTTTATGAGATTTAATAAAAGACTCGACTTGGAACTTCGCTCTAGGGGACCTTGTTTCATTTTTTAATGAGCTTGACACAAGACAAGGAACTCTACTCAGATTCTTTGTTTCATTTTTTAACGAGCTTGACACAAGACAAGCAACTATGCTCTGGGACCTGTTTCATTTTTTAATGAGGTTGACACAGTAAAAGAACTATCCTCATGGACCTGTTTCATTTTTTAACGAGGTTGACATAGTAAAAGAACTATCCTCATGGGAGTTGTTTCATTTTTTATTGAGGTTGACACAGTAAAAGAACTATCCTCATATCCTTGGTTTCATTTTTTAACGAGCTTGACACAAGACAAGGGACTATGCTCTGGGATCTATTCCATTTTTTAATGTGGTTGACACAATAAAAGAAATATCCTCATATTAATTGGTTTCATTTTTTTAATGAGGTTGACACAAGACAAGGAACTATCCTCGTATTCCTTGGTTTCATTTTTTAACAAGGTAGACACAAGACAAGGAAATATCCTCATTCTCCTTGATCATGACTCATAAGAGGTCATGACATACAAGAGGTTCTCATCAGATGGGAGAACAATGCTCTGAAAGGGATCTGTATCAAGGAAACCCAGATCTGGTTCCAATGCCCTCAGTACATAATGTACAACATTGTCGAATTTATCATTAGTTGATGTAGGCATGGAACAGGTTGTCTCATAATTAACTCATGGTGGTAATGATACCATCGGTACAAAAGGACAATTTAGGGAAGATGGTTGATTGGAAGCCATATTTGGACTGGGAAATGAAAGCTAGTCAATGATGGCAATTCTGCCTTCATGCGGGAAACAAATCACTCGAAAGAGTGTTGAAACAATAGCTCCCATGTCATAAACATAGTCGCTCCCAAGAATTAAATTGTAATCTAAAGGGCTTGGGACTACCATCACGTTCAAATAAATGATTTTTCCTCCCAAAGTAACAGGCAACTGGGGAAGGATCACTAGTGGTTGACTGGTTCCTCTATTAAAAGCCAATATATTTTGGGAAACAAGCACAAGCGGTGGTGAACCGAGCACTTTCCAAGTAGTTGAGGAAAGGATACTCACAGATGCACCTTCATCTATAATAGTGCCTGATACAATCATATTACAAATATGTACTATGATCTGGAAAGGCACATAAGAAGGAAGACATAATCCTGCTAGTCGATTCCAATTAAAGGAAGTGACTAGACTACTTGGAGGGGTTATCGTAGAAACGAGAGAATTATCCCCTCGTGTTATGAGATCGGGAGGATTTTCCTCCTGTCTTGATGGAACAAGAGGATTGCCCCAAAGCTCAATGGAATCTATAGAAATGAAAAGAGCTTGAGTGGTACCATATTCACTCTCTTCGGGAAAGGTACAATAAACTGAAGGTGAAATCGAGTCAAATGTTACCTTGACCTCTTGATTTGGGTCTAGTATAGACTCATAGGATTCACTTTAAGAGAGAGTGGGATTGACCTACAGTTGATTTTGGTCAATAAATATATCAACTAGTGTAGGATTAAGGGAGAGTCTCCTGTAACCAGATGGAAGTTTCTACAGTGAAGCAAGACGGTTATCCAACACCTTTTTGGCTTCATCCAGATAGGGACAAAGGTGAATGGGGTGATTCCCTTCACATAACCTACAGGGAAACTTAACTTTACCCTTCTCTCCATGAAGTTTTCTAACAATAGTTGATGGTGTGTCACCAACATGATCTTGAGAAGTTGATGACACAGGATGATTTGAACGGGAAGACCATTCCTCTAAGATCTGAGGAATATCAGGACAATTTCGAAGAATATGGTCTCACACAAAAAGTTTGCATGGATATTGAAATTTGTGAGGCTTGACAGACATTTTCTCATCAGATGTTGCATTCAAAGCAATGGTTTCTTATTTGCCCCTCTGTTGAATTTTCTTCTTCTTCTTCTTCTTCTTAGCCACCTGGTTACTAGTACCAACACTTTAACCAGGTGAAGAGGAAGGAGGGGAGGAAGAAACAACCAAGGAAGAAGGGAAATGGTCAACTTTAGGATCATCTGGATGTTGATTTTGTCTAGTTGGAGGAGAACTATATTGTGAAGAAATCAGGACATTTTGAACCAAGGAGGTTTAAAACAACCATACTAGCAAACCAATGGTAAATCTTGGAAGGGGAAATGTAGCCATATATGGAGCACAAATATTTCTGAAAGGAGGAAAAGGACTAGGATTCCCATCAAAAGGAATTCCTTGATCGGTGGACTCCGAATTTGTCTCCATATGTTTGAACCTAATATCAAATAAAGAGTGAGCGTGGAGGATTTTATCCATAGTCAATTAATTTTATTTTAATCAAAGTAACATAGAAAAACAAAAGAGGGATAATCTAGGCAAAAGGTTTACCAAGCAACTGTGAATTTCATAATACCTCTCGGCGAACTGAGAAGTATGGGCAGGCAATCTCCCCGAATGTTGTGTTTTGTGTATCACAGTGTACAAGGTGGCCAACTTGGTTACCTAATGATGGATAGCAACCTAGTGTTGTCCTCCCATATATACCCAAAGGTACGTGGAGGCCCAATTTGTATAAGTGATGTCTAATGCAAAACTGCACAGTGAGAGCATTCCCATATACTTTACGTACTGTATCACCGCCATATATACCGGAAGGTACATGGATGAGCTATGATATACTCATGTACGTGGAATGAGGTATCACACTCGAGATGTATTGCAGATAAGTTAGAAAAAGTTGCTTTGTTTTACAATGCCAGAACACGTCTCTAGCCTAGAACCACTAAATGTTTTTTGTTAGGTGACAATGCTCCATTAAGTAAATTTAGATACATTTTAAGTTGAAATTCTTTAGAATTTAGCTTTCAAGGTTCACCACATGATGTACGTTTGTAATTCCTAAAATGTAACTAATATGATAAGCATTCTTTCCATTCAATTTAACAATGAAAATCCTTAGCTAGTAGGGATAGAGCGATAAGATTTTTGACAAAGAGCAAAGAGCACATCTAATGCAATTTCCCTAGCTATTATTTTCAAGCATTCCAAACTACAATATGAATGATGCAATTTCTTCTTTTCGAACCCCTTAATGTTATGATGAACAAAAAGGAAATATGCACATACAATCAATCAATCTCTCATAAGAATGAAGACTTTTACAACATTTCTAATTCGAAGGAAGAGAAGACTTTACGACACTTTCTTTCGAATGAATATTGATCAACTATTTTATAACTTTGACTATCAATCGATAATGACAAAGAAAACATTTAAGAAACGTTAATCAATCAAATCAAAGTAGGGCTAGACATGGAGATAGAAATTTGTTCTCTGAGACATGACATTCATTGATCAATTAGCAAGCAATCAAACAGAGGAAATTTGTTAAAAAAGCTCAATCCAAAGGTGAAATTTTTCTCTAAGGTTGATTAGCACCGTTCAAAGAGGGCCTCACTGTGCTTTAGAGCACTGTCTCTCACTCAAGGGTGATCTGCATAGCACTGTCACCTGACCAAACCTGCGTTGATTCCTGAGAGGCCACCAAGGGTCATCTAACCTCAATTTTTGACCAAAATTCAATGTAAAAGAGCTAAAATATAGTCAATGAACACAAGTAGGGTCTACAAGAATGTCCTAGGAGGTGAATAAGCTACTAGGAAGGATGATCGTCCTTGGTATTGTCACCAACTTGTTTTATACAATATGGTATCTATGAATAAATACTAATTCCCTAGATAAGTAGTTGTATCTAGAACAATAGTTTAATGTGTTTTAGACTTTTCCTATAAGCAATAGATAAGATGAGAAGATAAGAATACCTACTTGTACTACCACTTTCTCTCGTCTCCCTTGTATTGATCATGTCACTGCTTCCCATACTTAATACACTTGAGAACTACCCTGCAAACACAACAGAAACCAAATAACCGATCAAAGCATATGATCTATTGAATATAAGTGAAAGGAATCAAATACAATTCACACATATAAGCATCATGAAACAATACAAACATATGGGAAAAAGGTTCAAACACTTTATTAGATAGAAGAAGGAATTACAACCGTTGGTGTCTGATTCAAAGCCATTCCTCCAGCTTCGATCCCATCCACATCACATCAAAAGCATGACAAACTTGTAGCATCACAATACTTCCTTCAAAGATAAATCTCATAGCAACATTATCTCCTTAAAATTCAACATAATCCAACCCCTGATCACTTAGATAAGTGGTCAATTTATAAGAAGATGAAGGAGGTTTTGCCATAAATGGTGGCGTTGAATGGCCTTCCATAATTAGAATTAGTTCCATGGAGGAAGAGATGAGAGGATAGGATGCACCTTAACTCATTCCTCATCCATTTACGAGCTCATAAGAGTTGATAAGTGAGGGAACCATCTAGATGACTCTAAAAGATAAGAATATTCCACAAACCCTATGTGAATTTTGTTGATTCTCGCCCAGCATAGGTGAAAGGAATCCTAAGTGCTCTACAAAGAACCCTAGCAGTGGAATCAACTACTCTGCAATGCACCTTTACAAGGGCTTACCTGCGCTGGTCCCTCTAGAGGTTGTTTCTAGATGTCTTCAAGTCATGAAATTATCTAGGAAGGAGGCATTCAAAGGGGTGACTTGTTTAGGGAATGAAACAACTAAAATTAGGGTTTGATGAGCCCTAAAATACTAATTTGGATGTTGGGATTTGATGTGACCAAATGGATTTGTAACACCTGGCCATATCTGCTCGAGCGTCATGCACCCCTGTGGCTAGATTGCGGACATGCGCCTCTACCAGTTCTTCTTCCTAAATGTCCAAATCCAAGACCATTCGGTAGGCTTCCTCCACTACCTGCATTATTTTCTTATTCTGCTCCACTACCTCATTACATTGTAGGCCCAACTTCTCGATGTTGATGCATTGCTCGCTCATTACCTGCAGTGCGCAACTTTCTCGGGCCTGCAATTCTGTGGTGACTCCATCCTACAAGAGGTAGAGTGTATCTCGAGGGAGCGCAGTCATATTAACTCCTACCCCTTTTAGGTTGTTGTTTGTGGGCCTATCAGCCTCATTCTATGTAGTGAGTGCTCCATCTGGTAGCACTATCGTGTTGGTCACCCTTGTGCGCAACATCTCTTCGGGAGCTGAAGTGTTGATAGCGAGGCTGGTGGACACTGTGCCAGCCTATGGAGTGAAAACCTTCAACTTCTGTAGCTCTATCCAAAGATCCCCTAATACCAAATATTGTTGTTCTTCGAACTGTTGGAGGGCTTCCACAGTGACATCCCTCATCATTTCTCCGATATCATGCAAATCCCCCTTAGTGAGGATGATTGGATCGAAGGATGTCTTTGATGCCTTGGTTTTCTTTCATGGCACTACCTTCTCTCACGGTCGTGGATGCTTGAGTTGGGTGGACATCATCTGTAGGTTCGCCCCACCTTATTCAGTCTCTGTTTCTGCTTCAATCCCGATTGAAGGTGACTTCTGTCCTTCACGCTCTTCTCCTCCTATATTATGTTGTTCGGCCAATTTCACAGTGTTGCATGCTACCTAGGCCTTAGCCTCTACTTCCTCCTTTCTGCGCTTCTCAGCCAATTGTGCCATTCAGAGCTTTGATTCTTCTTTCTTGCGTTGCGTGGTGACTTTTCTGTTCACATTGCGAAGCTAGATGGAGCGTGCCACTCCGGTGGCGAAGAGTCGAGGACTACAAAAATTACATCATTAGTCGCCAAATATGGTAGGTTATGCCATGCCTTCATAGGATCCTTCCATGCCCTGATAAGGACATGGTGGAAATCCACTTTGAAATCCACAAAGCTCAACAAACTGGTATATACTATGGGCAACAACCACGGCTTGCGATTGATCCCCATCCAGATACTCATCTCCATTACGACCTAAAAGATCTTTCTTTCTTTTATACACTATGCGTCCTTGGTCACCCATAGTGAAGCATACTTCGCTACCTCTGGAAGGTCCGGTGCGACCAATGGGAATTGGTTGTCTTCGAGTAGCTCCCATGCCACCAGTACAATTGAGACAGTTTGTGAGGAACTCGCCACATAGATAATTCGCCCCGTTGAACTGGACTCCTTCAGCGCATTGGGCCACTAGTGCAACCATAGGCGCAGGCACCTCATCTGTGCGACACTTCCGCATCACCTTCCCTCCTAAAATTTGAGTTGCGACTTTGACTGAAGGGTTGTTAATGTTGGAGATGGCATATCCCCACTTCTTCTTCTCCAACTTGAACTTCTTCTTCATCATTTCTGGGAGGGCCAACTAGCCACCTTTTCCCTCTGATATATTGGTTGGATCCTCCCCTAAGTAAGGCAACCATGTGATCTGATGAATCAAGTGATCGGTGATGGGAATGGGCTCCTCCAACCACAAACATCCATCATGCACCAAGCATAGCAGCTACTTGATGATGAAGACGGTCACTGGGGCGCAGTGGTAATGCGGCAGCCAGAGAAGGTTTAGCAACCCGACTTTCTCTACACCCCTGAGACATGTGCGTGGCTCCAATTCAATCGTTTTAGCCACCACGTCCATCTGTTGGTTCATTAGCTACTGAGTCACTAAATTCGGGAATTTCTCATGGTCTGTGAGGTCCTAATCTTCAAACTTTGGTACAAGAACTTTCCTTAAGTGTGGCCCCTAAAAAACAATGTCATCTGGGAACAACAAATTTTACAGGGAGCTCCTTCTCTCGTTTATGTCCTTCGACACCTTAGCTTTACCCTTGCGCGGAGGAACATAATCTAGTAGCCTGGTAATAGGGTCTACACCCTAGATTTCAAGTTCAATTTCTATATCCTCTTCATCCACCAAGATTTCTTCAGATTCTTCCTTGTCGACCTCCAGATTAATGGTGTTCCCCTTTTCCTGTAAGGTGAGCTTGGTACTCTATGGCTTTTTTGGTGAGACATGCACCAGTATAATAGCCTTCTTATCCTTCTTAGGTCTTGGTTTTCTGGGTGATTTAGGGACCTCAACTATTACTCCGACACTCTCTTGGGCTTTTACTACTGCAACTTCCTACGCAACTTCCTTGTGCATCGACATCATTCTAGTGAGGAGGTCCTGTGTCTCCTTCGATAATATTTCAAACACTGAACTTCCTCTCAAAGCCTCAAAATTCGAAAGGTCCATACACAACTGATAGCACAACAAATGAATTTTTAAAATACAAGTGTTTTTCACTGGACATCCACTTGCAATTTATAGGGCTTTTTGAATTCAAAATTGACTATTCCCCCCATATTCTACCCATTAATTGTAGTAATTTTGAATAATTTGAAACATATTCATAGAGATTATCCCGATTATACACTATTGCGGAATACATGCATAATACATAACCTCCTCTACGTTGATCATCAATTTATAGAAGCAGAAACAATAACATGCGCACATAGAAGCATCAACCACACATATCAACACAGTATTTTCCTAGGGAAAGCATCTCTCTAAAAACACCAACTATCTATATATTATATTGATTGAGAACATGTAACAATACATAGTACAATACTCTTCATAACTATCTTCCACTATCTCCACCTGTACACACAATACAACTCAGATCTGATCTCCAAATCTCCTCCACTGCTTGCCTGCCTCCACTGCACAATACCTGCATGAGAATGAATGAATCCAAACTCATTCCAAGTTCTATTTACCTTGGAAAATCACTCACACTAGAAATCACATGAGCACAGGCTATATCATTGGGCATCTACTGCGCAATTCTCATGGGCATACTCAATCCATTGATTGTACAAGATCTCGCACAACTGATAGTCACAACTCACCCTCTCACCTACCTCTAACACTTGTCTCCACTGAACTGTCCATGCATTGAGTTAATTGATGTATTCTTCAGTTGCATTATGAGTTAATAATTAGTGAATTAATTAATAACTAATTCACACAACTC
>APFE030856276.1:18048-70238 GCA_000404065.3 Pinus taeda
TAACTCCACAGAACTCAACCACTTGAGTTCTAACTGAAGTCCTTCATGCAATAGCTTAGTCAACCCATAGGTAACCACGTGATTCCTTTAGTAAGTTGCATGTGCCACATCTGTAGCTCCAACTGAAGTGCTCCAAGAGAATAAGATAAAGTTTAGAGTCCAAATATTACTAAGGGCTAATAATATTTGACTGTTTCTATTTTTACTTGACAGTCTAAAAATAGACTCTGATCACACCACTGTGATCTAAAAAATAGAAGTCCATCTATTTTTCCCAACATGACCAATCATCCGTAAACAACATCCTGCAACTCATAGACCATGATCCATATGTCTAAATATAGACATAGTCTAAAAATAGACTTTGCGCCAAAACTTGCCTGCGGGACCACTTAGTGAAGGCGACTCCTTTCCACTAAGGTCCATCATCTTTTTGCATTCTCAACAAGCATTTCTTGTTGCACACTTTTCAACATTAATGCTAGATTGGTGGCAGATTTTCAAGAATCTAACCCATAATTTTCACCCTAAATGCTTGTTGCCCACTCCATTTGGCCTCAAACCAACCATCAAATCATGAATAGTGACTTTAACGGACACTTTCCAGTGGACCTGTGCACTAGCGCAACTGTCTTCACATTGTCGCAGACCCTGTGACACTTCGCTACTTCACGTAGTCCTGAAATTGTGCAGCTCCGCAATTCGAGTAGTTTAGTTTATATTCCCACGGCTCCTTTCAACTTTTTTGAGTGCTAATACTAAGCTTCTATTGCCAAGTCATATGGTCGAGCCACCTGTGTATGGCTTCAATCAACTACCATTCACCTTTCTTGGGAAGGGATCTCCATTCATCTTAACCAACTGGATCATGCCTCTGTCGGTAATATCCTTAATAAGATACGACCCTAGCCAATGCATTATGAATTTCCCTGGAAATTTATCAAACTTACTATCATACAATAGTACCAAGTCATTCACCTTAATGGTGTGCAACTTAATATGTTGGTCATGCCATGCTTTTTTGCGTTGCTTTTGGACCTGGTGGTGAAATCCAGCCAAAAATTTCTCTTCTTCGAGCTCGTCCAACTGCGTGAGCTTCTCTTCCATGGCTCCACGATTTGTCACACCCATAAGCACTACTATGCGCAGATTAGGCATGATGTATTCCATAGGCATCACCGCTTCAACCCCGTATACTATCCTAAAGGGTGTCTATCCTGTTAACTTCTTGCACGTCATCTGGTAAGCCCATAATAATACATGTATGCGTAGGTCCCAATCACTTCGCTGAGCATTACAAACCTTGCTCAGCGCGGTTTCAAGCACTTTTTTGAATGCCTCCACTATCCCATTAGCCTGTGGATGATAAGGTGTGCTCTTTTGGTGATACACTTGAAATTCCTTCATTAGTGTGCTGATCGTCTCATTCAGGAAGTGCATACCACGATCACTCATCAAGATCTTTGGACATCTAAATTGCATTAGCACATGTTCCAATAGAAACTTCGCGGTAGTTTCACCCATGTAATCCTTCACCGGCTGCACGTATGCCAAAGGACTCAAGTACTCCGTCGCAGTGATAATGTACCTCATGCTTGTCTTCCCTTGGTGATGAATAGGTCCTACAAAATCTATTGCCCATTTGTAGAGGGGTTGCAACATCATTTTTGGATTCAAAGGAATTTCATCCCTCTGTGATGGCCTACCTGTTCTTTGACATACATCACATGCCTTGCAATATGCTTTTGAATCCTGATGAAGGGTTGGCTACCACAACTCGGCGTGTAGAATCTTCTACACGGTTGTTGTCCCTGCATAATGTACTCCCACGATGCCCCAATGAGAGTCCATGAGGATGTTGCTACTCTCGAACTCTGATACATACATCCACACTATCTCATCAATCCCCATCTTGTATAGATGCATATCAATGACAGAGAAATTTGCCACACGCACCAGTAATTCCTTCTTTTTCTAGATAGAGTATCTTTCCAGTGTAGTTCCAGTTGTTATAAAGTGTATTATATCCTCAAAATGTCCATCTGTGACATGCACAACAAAGAGCTACGCGTTAGATAATCCTTCCTCCAAATTAGTGGGTTCCTCCCCTATCTTGATGCATGATAGATGGTATGGTCCCGTGTTTAATCGTCCAGGCTTCACAACAACTTCAAAATCATACTCTTGGAACAACAAGATCCATCTGCAAATTCGCCCCCCCAGCACAAGCTTATTGACCAGGTACTTCAGCACAGAGTGGTCCGTATACATCTTAGAGTGGCCTCTTAGCAAGTAGTGTCGATACTTCTGGAGCACGTACACCATAGCTAGCTGCTCACATTCAGTGGTAGAATAGTTCTTCTCTACTTTGCATAATCTGCGGCTTGTGAATGTGATGGGGTGGTCCAAGACTTCTCCGCCATCTTGTGTTAGTACTACCCCCAACGCTGTACACGACGAGTCAACACATACATGAAACTCTTTCTTCCAGTTCAGGAAGACTAGAATCGGTGCAGTAACCATCTTTTCTTTAAATATATCTAAGCTTTTCTTACAGTCGTCGTTCCAGTAGAACGTGACTTCCTTCTTCAACAATTTTTCCATTGACGCGATGATCTAGGCATAGCCCTTGATAAACTTTCTGTAATATCCTGTATGCCCCAAAGTAGCACGCAACTATTTCACACTCCTTCGTGCTTTCAATTTTATAATCACCATGATCTTCACGAAGTCTACCATCAGCCCTTGTCTGCAAACCACATGCCCCAATAGGTTCCCAAAAGGAACACAAAATAAACACTTCTTGAGGTTAAGTGCGATCTGGTATCTTCAATAGGTATCCAACATCAAGCATAAGCTCACTACATGGTGCTTAACCAACCCAAATATAGTCCAGTCATCAAAATAGACCTTCAGGAACTTATGAATAAATTCCTTAAATGCCGCAACAAGGACACGCGAAAAGATAGCAGGCGTATTCTTCAATCCAAATGGCATTACAATATATTGAAAGCAACCCCACTGAGTCATGAAGGTTGTCTTGCTCCTATCCTCTGGCACGATTTTGATTTGGTGGTACCCAGAGAACCCATCAGTGAAAGAATATGCTTCCTAACCACCTACATTATCCAACACTTCATCCGTGAACGGAGTTGGGAAAAGATCATGCACACAAGCATCATTCAGCTTTCTAAGATCCACGCATATCCTTATCTCATCCTTCTACTTCTTCTCTTGCACCACCATTGGGCTTACCCAATCGGATTTATCCAAAATGGATCCTGAGACACTCTAAGTCTTCATGAACTCTCTATAATTTATGCCAAAGATTAAAAATCTTGTGAAGATCAAGCTTATCAGGGAATCCTCATGACAGTTGCTAATTGCGATCAGCGTGGATCAATGAGGGTTGTCAATCAAGCACGCAGAGCAGCAAACCGTGGTAATGCGCACTATCACGAATTAGCAAAGTTAGTGATGGTTTGAGTCAACAGGGGAGGAATCTGATGTGCGATTAGCAACATATCGTAGAGAAAACCCCTCGAAGAAGGAGAGCCACATGCGCCCAGACCCAAAAAATCACAAAATGTAGCGGAAAGTGTTTCGGTTCAATTCGAGGCGAGATTCCACATAAATCAGCAAGATATTAGAAGGGCTTCGAGTGGTAAGCAGTTTAGACTGAGTCCCGCCCGATGCCACATAGCAAGTGACACGCGTCCGGCGGAAGAGAGAGAAAACTGCTCACATCGGACAGGTAAATATTGAGAAAGTTATTCGCCGGATATGTGCAATGACTACAAGATCTAGAGGGTCCAGATCAACGATGGAGAGGCAACCCAATGGATGACCAGATTTGATGAAGTTATAAAGCAGATTGTGCAAGATTTTGAAGTCTGACGTGGATGATTAGTTGGCAGAGATTCATGTTTCGCAGGCATTCTTGGAGTAAATGGAAATAATAGTTGTTTCAAATGATCGAGTGTTTCTGGTGAACCTGACATGCTCATCCATTAAAGGAATAGGTGGCCACCTCTCTATAAGGCATTATGTTGTTACTATAACCGTTGAAAGAAAGGATTCGAACGGACGGAGGTAGGGAACCAGAAAGCCAAGAAGCAGAAACAAACAGTCAGGAAGCAGATTGGCTTTAAAGCCACAGACTGACAGAGAGCAGAGGAGAGTAGCCTAGGAAGTAGTAATTAGACCTAGAATAGAGAAACCAGAGCCGAGCTGAGCTGAAGAAGAAAAGGCAGCAAGTGAGCCGGGGACAAAGACAGAGAGAGTACTCCAGAGAGTTTGTGTACTCCAGACAGACTTGGGGGATCCAAGTAAGTCCTAGTGATTGTATATGTTGTGTGAGACTCAAATTGAGCTCACTGTAATAGGAAGATCCACTAGAGGTTGGAGGCAGATCCGTAGAGCCAAAGAGCTCTAATAGACTTCTAAATAGCCATGAGGTTGCAGTGAAGTTGCAACACAACAGGAGATCGAATGATTGAGCTGTGGCTGGTTCTCTAAGGTGTGTCTAAGATAAGAGAAGGAGTTCTAGAGACAAATGCAGAATTCTGAGGGAGTGAGAGAAGCTAGAAGTGTGAGAAGCTCAGAGCACTAACTAAAGGAGTCCAGTCCAGAGAAGCCTAGACTTATTTGCAGAAGAAGGACATCCAGGGGTAAGATCACATTCTAAGCCCATTGGTTAAGTTATAAACCAATGGAGTTAATTGTAGCACTTGTAAAACAATTGAAGCCATAATCCCAGAGAGCCTAATGGAGTTGATTAGGGCTCAAGGAGACGTAGCCCAAGATATCAGGGTGAACTCCATATTATATTGTTGTCTTATGGGTTTGTTGAGTTGCTGCTTTATTTACTGTTATTTGTGTTTCAGATCAGCATAAGAAAATGAACATAAGCACCCAGCAGTAAAAAACAAATACAAACATACACCTATATTTTCAAGCATTTCTTAATTCCGCATTGGTTAATCATTAAGACTTGGGAAAATTTAAAGCTTTGGAAGTAGGAGAGGTTCTTATAAGTTAGATAAGAAGCCTAAGAGCCCAATTTTTAGATCAGGTGGTATCAGAGCTTAAGATTGATTAACCCCACATTTAAAGAAGGTTCTATCAAAATGAATGATTGACAGGGCAAAGATTGCTTGTCTGAAAGGTGTTTGGACAGTCAAGGATTGATTGCCTCATTGATTGTATGCTTGGTTGTAGACTGACTATTGTTTGAGTTTTCATAGGTGAAGGGAAAGCTATTAATAGCTCAGTCTAGGAAGGACAAGAAGTAAGAAGGGTTGAACGCATTCTTCTATCCCAAAGGACCTTAAGGCAATCCTTGAAGCATAAAAGGTTGTTGTAAGAGGTTACTGAATAAGCTCTTAATAATCTTGTTTGAAGTTCTTTTGTGCATTTTGAAAATGACAACTCCTACAAGTGAGTTCTCAAATTCTTCTTACTCCCCAAGTTCCTTTGATGGAGACATGAAACACGACTTTTCCAGCATGATGGATATTGTGAGAGAAATGTATGAGGATGGAAGGAAGAGCAACATACTTAAAGAGCAATTGAATTCCATGGAGGAAGAGAAGGAGACGCTTTCTGGCAAAATGCAGGAAATGGAGAGGCAACTTCATATTACAAATATGAATCTGAAAAGGATGCATGAGTTGGAGTCACAACTCTTTGTTGCCAAAGAAGCATTGGCCAAGTATCAGCTTGAAGAAGAGGTAAACCATTCATGTTTGTATTCAAATTATTCTAAGAATACTTGTATTGGTTCTTTTGAAAAACATACTAGAGGCATAGGTTCGAAGCTAATGTCCAAGATGGGCTATGAAGGAAAAGGATTGGGAAAACATGCACAAGGTATTGTTAAGCCAATAATGGTTGAGGAAAGGCCTAAGTATTTGGGTCTTGGCTATGGACAGTCTTATGGAGAGAATTCCAAAGCTGCCATGAAGGCCATTGAAACAGTTCGAAAAAGGAGTTTCATTGCAAGTCCTCTACCTCAAAAGTGTGAGGATTGTATTAAGGAGGAATGCAATAGCTCGAAACATCATTCACAGGATGCAGGTGTTCAGAAGCACACACTTGAACCAGAGAGTTGTGGAAACTCTGACAGCCTTGAAGAAAGTGATGGTGTTCCAAAGGGAACCCTTCTTCATTTGATTGACCTCCTCATGAACGCAATAAAGGTGAAAGAGGCAGGTATAAATCTAGTTCTGAACACATTCCTTTTGATTTTGTAAAGCATGGAAAAAGAATTGCATGTTCCTTTTGTGGTTTGGATAACCATTATGTTTCTAGATGTCGGAAGAGGATGCCCACGTACAAGAAACTTTTGAAGGAAAAGAAGCAAGCAGCCAAAGGTCCATAGGACAAGGCAAAGCATGTTGTCAAAAGGATGCACATGTGTTGCACTTACTGCCATAAGCAAGGGCATCTTGTTGAAAGGTGTTGGATTTTGAATCCAGCACGGCTCCCACCAAAGCTGAAGGAGAAGGTGGAAAAAGAAAATGGCGGGGATGGAAATAAAGATTCCACGATTGATGTGTTTCAGGACGATTCACATATTGATGTTGATATGCAAACAAAGGAGGGACCTTTGAAATGGATTGGTAAGAAATGGTTAGAATTCTTATCTAATTAAGACTGCATGTATATTGATGCATCTGTTTGCATTTCATTGGGGAATAAATGCAAATTGCAGGATCTTACCAAAATGGTAAATGGAAAGAGGTTGAGTAGGAAACTCACTTTATCGCTGCAACAGGATGTTCATTTCAGCTTCGAAAGTATAGTGTACTTAAGTGAAAGTTGAAAGATGGAATGCATGCATGAGCATGAGATGCATGTGATGTTGGATTGGGATAAGTTAGCTTGGTCTCCAAAATGGAGATAATGCTGAAGTGTTCATCTTTTGGAAAAGATTCCTAAAGGTCTTTTTCCTACATGCTTGACTTGAAGTGTCATTTGTTGTAAAGGAATGTTTTATTGGCTTGTTATCTAGTCAATCATTTGTATGCAAATATAAGACATGGAAGGGTTCACAAGATGTGAAATTTGTTTCTTTATTGAAGCAGGAGTTACTCCATCCAATTGTTGTCTGTATGCCTACTGTTGTTAATAGTTGTTATTGGAAGCTTTTCAAATAGGTACAAATGAAATTTTTGTGGAGCAGATGTACTTCACATTCGTTTGAGCCACCTTGGATTAAGGACCAAGGAAAAGAAGTTCAAACTACCTTATGTAAACTTCACAGTAGATGTTCTACTTGAAGTCTAGGAGGAAAACGGTTCTTCCCGAGATGACCAACCCATCCAAGAAGGGAAGTGGTTAGAGATATTGGTTTAGAGGCACTATGCAAAGGCAAGTGTAGGGAGGCTAAAAGAAGAGGGTGCTATTACTCTCATTTACTGCTCAGATCAGTATATCAGTCTTTTGGTGGACCAAAAGTTCTTTTAGTGCGAAGGTGTGATCCAAAATGGATCCTGAAACTCTCTACGTCTTCGTGAAATCTCTATAATTTATGTCAAAAATTAAAAATATTATGAAGATCAAGCTTATCAGAGGAATCCTCATGACAGTTGCTATTTACGATCAGCGTGGATCAACGAGGGTCGTCGATCAAGTGCGCAGAGCGGCGGACCATGGTAATGTGTGCTGTCATGAATTATCAATGTCAGTGATGGTTTGAGTCAACGGGGGAGGAATATGATATGCGATTAGCGATAGGGCAAACCCCTCGAGAAAGGAGAGCCACATGCACCCGAACCTGAAAAATCATGAAATGCAGCAAAAAGTGTTTCGGTTCCGTCCAAGGTGGGATTCCATAGAAACCAACAGGATATCAGAAGGGCGTCAAGTGGTAAGATGTTTAGACCAAGTCCTCCCCGATGCAACACAGCGAGTGACATGCATCCAGTGGAAGAGAGAGAAAACCACTCACATCAGACAGGTAAACGTCGAGTAAGTTATCCGCTCGATATGTGTGATGGTCGTAGGATCTAGAGGGTCCAGATCAATGGTGGAGAGGCGACCCAATGGATGATCGTATTCGACGAAGTTATAAAGAAGATTGTGCGGGATTTTGAAGTTCGACGTAGACGATGAGTTGGCAGAAATTCTTGTTTTGCGAGCATTCTTGGAGTAAACAAAAATAATGGTCATTTCAAATGATCAAGTGTTTTCGGTGAACCTACCACGCTCATCCGTTGAAGGAATAGGTGGCCACCTCTCTATAAGGCATTATGCAGTTACTTTAACCGCCGAAAGAAGGGATTCGAATAGACGGAGGTAGGGAACCAGAAAGCCGAGAAGCAGAAACGAATAGTCAGGAAGCATATTGGATTTAAAGCCACAGAATGACAGAGAGCAGAGGAGAGTAGCCCAAGAAATAGTAAGTAGACTTGGAAGTAGAGGAACTAGAACCAAGCTGACCTAAAGAAGCAAAGGCAACAAATGAGTCAGGGTTAAGACAAAGACAGAGAGAATACTTTAGAGAGTCTGTGTACTCCAGAGAGACTTGGGGGATCCAAGTACAGTCCTAATGATTATGTCAACTATGTGAGAATCAAATTGAGCTCACTATAATAGGCAAAGCCACGAGAGGTTGGAGGCAGAGCCACAGAGCCAAAGAGCTCTAATAGACTTCTAAAGAGCCATAAGGCTGCAGTGAAGTTGCAGCACAACAAGAGATCGAATGATCGAACTGTGGCTAGTTGTCTAAGGTGTGTCGAAGATAAGAGAAGGAGTTCTAGGGACAAATGTAGAAATTTGAGGGAGTTAGAGAAGCTCAGAGCACTGACTGAACGAGTCAAGTCCGGAGAAGCCTAGACCTGTTTGCACAACAAGGACAGCCAGGGGTAAGATGGCATTCTAAGCCCATTGGTTCAGCTATAAATCAATGGAGTTAAGTGTAGCACTTGTAAAATAATTGAAGCCATAATCGCAGAGAGCCCAATCGAGTTGATTAGAGCTCAAGGAGATGTAGCCCAAGATATCATGGTGAACTCCATATTATATTGTTGTATTATAGGTTTGTTGAATTGCTGATTTATTTACTATTATTTGTGTTTCACATTATCATAAGCAAATGAACATAAGCACTTAGCAGTAAAAAACAAGTACACCCATACACCTATATTTTCAAGCATTTCTTAATTCTGCATTGGTTAGTCATTAAGAGTTTGGAAAATTTAAAGCTTTGGAAGTGGGGAGGTTCTTGTAAGTTAGACAAGAAGCCTAAGAGCCCCATTTTTAGATCGCAGACTATTCCACAGGCTTAAGGATGCCTGCTGCTAACATTTTGTCTAGATCTAACTAGGCCTTCTCCTTGTATTTCAGGTTTAGGCAGTAAGGCCTCTACTTGACTGGATTCGTGCCGTGATTTAACATGACCTTCATCACTCCTAAATCTTAGATTATTCCTTTCAAATCCATAAACTTGGTGGGGAATAAGTCCTAGTATTTGCGGAGTAATTCAACGACCTTATCCACTGTCGCATCATCCCAGTATTCTCCAATGTTTGTGAATTTGGGTTCTGCCTCCGTACCAATCTTCACTTTTTTAGTTCTCACCAGAACGATTATATCAAGGTTCTCAATCTGTGGTCCTTGAACCTTGTGGTGGCCTTCTGTTTCTAGAATGTTAATCTTACACGGGTCTTTGTCCTCCTCTTCAACAGGTACATTATAAAATTCCATCGCGCAACTCAGCTAAGTAGCCCATTTAGCCTGAATCAGGTCTAAAGGATCCTGCAGTATCCTAAAGATGGCTTCTTTCACCTCTTGTAGTGCTTCATCAATACTGTCAAAACCATCCTCAAAAATGAATGTCATCATGAATCCCTTGTGTAGGATATCCCATTCACCCATCCCATGGCGAAGCTCTATTTAGATATACCAATTCATTGGGATAACATCCAGTGTATGAAAAAATAGGTGAACCCACTCAGGTTCAAGCTCTTCTCCATAAGCTTGCATCCATTTGGCTAGATGTGTGCTCAAATCATTCTAACCTTCGTACTTGTCTGTCAGTCGCATTTTAGGCTTCCCAAACTATGCTCTCATCATTCTCCTACATTCACACCAATCATCGAAGCTTCCCTTGTGCGTACCTCACCATCTTGTGGGCGTAGTGCGCAGTACCCAGTCGAAGGCCTGGAAGCATTTATTTTTTGGCACCTCCGTTTCAAATGCATCCAAAAAGGTATCTATCTTAGTTAGACCATCATAAGTAGGCAGATTTATTACCTCAGACGACACATAATGCAACGACCAGGTCATCATATTGCAGTTCAGCGTAGTTACTTTGTGTAACCGATTCTACTAGAATTCTATTTCTTCATTGGAATCTGAAGTGTAGGAACTCCTGCGATCCCATGTAATCTGTCCATCCACAATGGATTCACCAGTCTTGGTCTCGTGCTGTTATCTTATACATGCAGTCCAGATCATCATCACTCTCATAATCGTGGACTAGTTCCGTATAGCGCGATCCTTCAGCAGGATCTAGGGTTATTATTACGCGTAGTGAATTCTTCTCAAAGATCATATTTCTCTTCTTCAAATTGATTACCCTGTTCATATCAGTAGCCTAGTCAATTCCCAGGAGCATCGAGTAGGGATTGTTGTCATCAACAATCTCTATTACTTCAAAGTCTGCCAGCGCGCTCGCTCCCTCAATATCCATGGTCACTCCCTGCAGCTGCCCCATGGGTATGATTTTTTGCAGATTCACCATCCTTAGCTGAATAGGAGACCATTACAGCACAGGTCTCCCCATTCACTCCCATGTCTGTTTTAGTAGAACATTCATATCTGATCCCAAATCTAGAATGACTTGATCCATTTCGTATTCTCTGATCTGTGTGGTGAGTCTCATTTCATGCCTTGTCCTTGTCTTATGCTTACCGATCCATAGAACTATGTGTGGTTCACCTAGCGCGGTCCCAGCACATCTATTGATGAGTTCTTGTAACCCTTTCATAGCCTTACTGTCGCGCAGTAACTTCATATAGGTTTCCAGGAAAGTTGTAAGCATAGAGGGGCCCATCTCTGGCTTAGGCTTATCCTTGCTTCCTGAAGTGGGGGCCTCAGTGAAGCTCTTCTTAGCTTCCATGAATGCTTCATGAGCATGCTCCAAATCAAACTCAATCTCTTTTTTTGAGGCTTTCTGAACCCATGTACTATCTTTCGATTTTTTCCCTTTTTCATCTCCCATTACGATTCCACTTAGGAGCACTATATTTATGTTCAATATTCCTCACATGGTTCAAACCTCATCATCTGTAGATTTTGAGTCGGGGGAGGTGGTAGTGCTCCTTTTTCATGTATCCTAGCTATCAGTGTAGGACAATATTATGTTTCATGATCAAATAACGTGAAATACTTGCACGATGGGCGCGTTGGATTAGTGAAATCGCAGAAATAGTGTCCTGGCCCTCCAAAATTGTAGCAAATCAACTGTCCTCGACCTCTACCAGGTCCTCCTCTGCCTTGGCCTCATCCGCACCCCTGAAATCCTGTCTGCACCATCCCTGCATTCTGGTCAAGGGGCCACATTTCGGCCTGAACCCTGTAGGCAGGAGTTCTATCCATCATTAATTCATAGCTCCTACAAGTATGCTCATAATGTCCTACCGACCTACAAAAGTTGCAGAATAACTATTGTGGTGTTTGCACATACTTTTGTAGCAAGTGACAGTTATATGTGGCATGTTTTCCGGCTACCTGATAGATAGTGCACCATAAAGCAGGCACTGCTCTAGGTCCTGCTTGAGCTTCCGGCCTTAAGGGCATTAGTCTTCCTTCTGCAAGGTAATTTGTAAACACTGGGCAGTGGTCTTTGTCATGACCCTGACTCTTGCATTTCAAGCACCATACTTGTTCATGTACCTCTGGTTGAACCGTCTTATCCTCCTTCAGACTCTACATCTCAAGGTAGAGATTCTGTAGCTGCGTGTAGATCTTTTGAACTCCTAGATTAGGATCTTGCATCGAAGTCTCATGTAGTCTCATGGCAATCTCCAAGGCCTCTACCCGAGTTGTTATCTTTTGCTATGACAATGTGCTCCTTAAGTGGGGTAGTAGTGAACCCACAAACCACTCGTGATGTTGTCCATCTGTCAAATACATATTGACTTCGCGGATTTGACACTTCAATCTTTGATCCAATTCCCACAGTTTCTCACCTCGTTGCATCGCCATCTCTTTGAAGCCAAAAATCGACTATGCTTCATATTTAGGCCTGCTAAATTCCCTATTTAGTGTTGCTCGGATGTCCTGTACTCTTGCATTCGGGCTATTGTTGGAGTACTTAATATACGAGGTCAGCTCGCGACCCTATAGGGCACTAACCAGTGTCACTTTCTTTAGATGGTCATTTGTAACACCTTGAGCTTCCCATACATCCCTCACAATGAACCAAAATTGGTCCGGACCATCATTTCCCAAGCCTTTGAACAAAGGAAACTTCACTGTGTTTTCCATACTGAATCGCAGTGGAGGTGGAGGTGGTACGGGTGAAGTTGGAGGTGATGGAGGTGAAGTCGGTGGTGGTGTGGGCATAGGTGGTATTTGGGGGAATCCTTGTTTTATCAATTGAATATCACTTCGTGGAGAGACCTTCGTGATCCCTTCTTTGTCCTCTCATGGAGGTGAAATCAAGGGGCTATGCTCTAGACCCTTATTTCCTTCGTTTCTGTAAAATATTTTGCTTCGCATAGTCTCGAACATCAAGGTAGTTGCATAACCCATTTTTCACACAACAACATATTAATCCAAGTATTAAAAAATTTTACGTACTTACCTTGTAGTACTTTGAAAAAGCGCCACTCTGCCTCGCTATATCTGACTGAGGTTTCGACTGCGATTCAGTAAAAAATCCTCCTATGATGCAATTGAGCTAATGATCGACAACGCGAGCGATCTTATCCTCTAATGCTTCCAACCTTCGCACTAGCTCTGGGGTCCACACAAAAGTATCATCAAGTTTCTACCTTCCTTGGCTATCTGCTAGCTTCGTGATCCACTTGTATAGCACAATAGGAAAGGAGGTGAAAAATATTTCATTGATCTCCGTATACAGATATTGTTCCAACCACTATTCTTTTGACAGTTGCAGGTTTCTGTTTTCTTGTTCCATGAACTCGTGACTACTTTTGTCCAACAAGCCTTTGATTTCTTTCTTAGTTGTATTCTAGTGAAATGACATCACACATCTCTTATGCAGATTCTGGTCCTAGCAACGGAACCATTTGTTGGATTCAGGGGGCCTAACCTAGGTTCAACGTTAGTTAGCCAAACAAATCCCTACACTACTGGCCCTTTGGGCATTAGCGCGCAGAGCACAGACTGAAGTCTCACCCGAAGCAATATGGGGGGATGCTGGAAACAAGTCTCCACACCCTTGAGATGCTTGTGATGTCAGTTTATTCCAGCTAGACCTTCCTACGCGCAGGTTGCTTAACCCTCTATTCCACCCTTCAGTACCTTCGCAAAAGGGTACAATCTGCTTCCACGCAGCCCTACCTAGGGGTTGAAGTTCTTTTGCGCTGCTAGGGCATTGAACTGCAATATCTCCCAAACTAGGCTAAGTGTCTTTCTTATCTTATTAATAGATCTTATTTAGCTTCGTGTAAATAGATGTTGTTACTTGCGTTCACTTAACCAATACATTTACATACATTTGCGCATCATACAAGAATTATAAGTGAAATTCATACCCAATATAGCAGATGCATAAACAGGAACTAAAGACGTAGAAATTGCAAAATACTTCTCTTTATTGATAATTCTGGATGATTATAGACTTGACCTGCCCTGCGCACTCAACTACAAGGGTCTGCGCGGTCAGCTGCGGACTTCTAGGCCTCTGCACACTCAACTGCAGAGCCTCTACCTATGCTACAAACCAAACTTAGACTTCTACTTTAGAGTTATCTCTCATACATGTTGATGTTTTCTTCATGCCTCTAACTACTTATAGCTTAGCTCTATTTAAACAATCCCATGGTCCGTGGACCATGGGTAGATCTTTTACAACCGACATTACATTTACAAAATAAGGGTGGAAAACCCTATGACTCTTTAACACCTACGCGCTCTGCGAACACAAAATGCAGAGTCTTTACATCTCGATTACAAAATTGGACCAAAATATGGGCTTTTAGCCGCAAAACTACCCTTCGGGGATCCCGCGCCCATTAGAGTCCATGTCAACTTACTCACCTATCAGATGTATCCAAGAATCTATCATCTTTAACTTTGTCATCTCTATCCAACTAGTGCTCACCATGTGACCTACCAACGTATGTTCCATTAGTCCTATCCTCTTGCCCATGACTAATTATAAGCGGCCCTTGTCTTTCCAAGTCTGACAAGATTTGAAGAATAACTACATTGACTTCTTCTTATTTCTCCTATTCCCCAACAATTCTCTTTGGTGATTGAATGATTCTGTCATTATCTTCTTTGAAACTCCTTATTTATGCCTTCAAACCTCTCAAAGTGTCTGCTATGTCAGGGGAATATCCCTCACCATGTTTCTCATCAGATCTATAGGGAGAATCTCGTGAGTTATATTCTACCATCTTGCTAGTCATCCTTGATATTCTTTTCCTGCAAGGTATATCATGTGAACTAAACCAAATTGTAAACAAACCAACATACCTTAGTGTAGTTCAGGGGAGGGTAACTCATCTAGATCAACCATATTAGCACATTATATCTATAATCATAATCATTGTAGTATATAGACATCATCTCAATCATTATCTAGTTATCATGCATGACTAAATGATAACCATGACATTGCATGCATAACGACATATAGAAACTAACATGCATAAGAAATGCATAACCAACATGAACTCATGATGACCACATCCAACAATAATCACCATCATCTTCCACATGGTGACACAACTGCAACAATGACATACAAAACAAGAACATAGACCACAAGCATAAAATACACATATGAAACCATACATCACGCAAGTAGAATAAAACCATGCTCTAATACCACTCTGTAACACCCTCCTTACATATTTACCCAAGCTAACCAGGAAACCGGGGTAAACATGTGATGAAGAGTTACTATGATATGATTCAACTCCCCGCGTATAGTTAGGTAAGTGGAACCGATAAGACAAGACCATTATAACCTTCCTCAGGGGCTACAAAAGCTTGAGGAGATAACCAACCCTTCCAAATGCCCAACCCCTAAGACAACTTGATCATTTGTTGATAAAGACACCCATTCTCTCCCATGACAAGCTATGCATGTGACTGACACCCTCCAGTCTCTCCCACAACAAGGCATGCATGCGATTGTGACCTTTCTTAGGCAATTTTGTGCCACCTTTTTAGGGCCAAGACTTAGGTCATTGCCTATAACTTCATGAAACATCCAAAAAATATAATTAACAATGAGATAAAGTTACCAACGCAAACACTTGACCAGGGACTTGATCTGACTCCTACTAGCCATGATAGGAATTTTGTCAAACATATCACAAACATGAAATCTACAGATGATAACAACAGATATGAACATAGGGATCTCATACTTATCTGAGAATTGTTAAGGAGTATATATATCTTCTCTAAATAGTTTTATTGTTATCTATTAGGTCATCCATTCACTATTATTTCATCTACTAACCAAAACATCATGAGAGCTATAGATCAAGCTTATCATAAAACATGCTCATAACTAGCAAATAACCAAAGATATATCAGTGATGAAATAGCTATTAAAGCCACATAATAAAAAATCATTTTCTCATGAAAATACCAAAGGAAAAGGAGCTATTATTAACATATGCAAATGCAACCAATTCAAGGACTTCCACATACCACTCGACCATAGATTGGGCTGAATCAAATCTCTATTTCGGCCAGTCACCCTTGTACCATATTCCAAGCATGAATGTGGGATCTCATGGAATAAAACAAGAACAACAAACTAGGGCTTCAAGAGGCCAAACCACCTCAACGCTCAGCCAATTATTCCAACTCATGGTCTAACATCACTCACGCTGTAGCCAAGTTGTCTAGCACTCTAAAGTGTTTGTTCCTACCAAGGATTTCAGGATTAGTTACTCAAACCACAGTTGAAGTTGGGATCCTTAGAAATTGTCCAACCATGGCTTCTAGGAGTAGTAACTCAACCTAGCAAGGGCTCGAGAGAATTTTTCCAACCAAGGGTTCTAGGACTAGTAGCTTAACCCAAGCTGTTACAAGGCTTCCACAATGTTTGTCCAACCAAGACTCCAAGAACTATAACTCAACCCACAACCATTAGGAACATGAGAACTAACTAGAAAAAAGGGAAATAAACCCACAACACCATGGTTTTCCAAGTAATGGAAAACTAGGAAAAACCATTATCAATCTAGGTAATCCTCCATGCCAATGAAATATTATGACCAAGAATCCACATGAATGTGCAATGCATGCCAAAACTAGCAAAGGAATCATACATGTAATTCAGTACCCACAAGAAAAACCCATTGTGGCTTTTGATCTCGTTGTCCTTTTGCACTTTCTTGCTTTTCCATTGCCTCCTTGGTCCAAATCCCAAGTATGCCATACTCCTCCAAGAGTGATCCAAGAAAAATCTAAGTGTCCAAAAGTATGAGAAGGAGAAAATAGAAGAGAGAGATCCAAGCTAAAACTGACAAAAAACTATGAATTGATCCTCAAAAGCATTTTGATCAATGACGCCTCTATTTTCTTCATTTTTCCATTATTTTCCTTCATTTTCCTCATCATTGTAACCTGTGACATCTCACCTTTCTTTTCTCCTATTTTCCATTATTTTCATTAATAAAATGCCAATTAGTGCCTCTTTTCTTTGTCAAAGCTTTTTCCATTGCCTTTTCCAATTTCCATGGCCATTAATTAATAACAAGTGATACCTGCCACTATATGTTTTCCCAACATTCAACTTGGAATATGTGTCCCATGACCTTGGATTTTATTTTCCTTTATTAAATTTATAACATATATTTTTGACTAGGGTTTTTATAGGGAAAGGAGCCATGATTCATAAGAGAGGGGGCTAAAAGGGGCTCCAAAAGAGATTCCACATACCTAATAAACATAAGACAACTTTCTAAATAATTTTTGTAATGAACCATTTGTTCCCTTTTTTGACAATTTGAAAATCAATCATTAAATGTATGCAAGAGGTTGGAAGGGAAGTCAACTCACCTCGTTATTAAAACATGGGAATTTGTATGCTTATGATAGGAATTTTGATAATTAAACTCATGTAAGAGGTAGGAGAAAGAGTTGTCTCAGTTAGTTATGAAAGCATGGGGTTAGTACAATTTCTTTTGAGAATTGTAAGAGTCAAACATGAATCATTAGAGGAATTTTGAGGTAAAAGATGGGCCTAAAAGAAAAAAATTACTAACAAAATTAACCTTCTAAGAACCAAAAGATTGAAGATGATGATGTCATCCCCAAGGGTAAATATTTTGGAGGGAAAAGGAGAAAACTATTTTTGTAATTATACCTTTTGGCTTATCTCCTTATAGGTTTACTCAAATGTCAAGTGTAGGCACTTGTTTGATTTGGGATTATATTCCACATCTAATGAGTGCCCACTCTACATACTTCTAAGTAGACCCATATCAAGCAAAAAAATAAATTGTAAGCTTGGCAGATCCTTTCTTTTTCTTTTCAAAAAGAAGACAAATTTTACATACACATCTAGCAGTGTTAGATCATCTAAACCTGCCACTGGGAAACCAAGTCTATTGGCTATCTAACTACATTGTTAACTGTCCAAAATTTAAAGGTTCTCAAATTGCCTAGGAATGCAATATAAGTCTAAATATCCTTATTACTCCTAATATCTATATATTTAAAATATAAACAGAAAGACTATAAATCCATCATATGAACTACACAAAATTTTCAGAAAGTGTGACCATGCTAATCATCCTATTACTTAGTAAAGGAATGAATATATGCCTCACCTTTGGCATCAAAACCTGAAAACTTTGTCTAAGGAAGGAAATGTATGTGCTTCTCAATCCAGTTGAGGCAAACATTTTGGAGTTAGACTTGGCGTTGGATCAATTGAAATTCTATGTGAATTTCTTGATGATCAAAATCTAGCTTGGGTGGCCTAACATAATTGGACCCTATTTCTTTTTCCACAATGTTCTTCATAGGCCAGTATAGATAAATTTCATTTTGGAATTGAGTGTATCTTCCATGAGACAGACCAGGGTCTTAGAATAAATACTTCCATTCCTCCAGGTCTAAATCAAAAGTTCTTAGCTTGTTTTTTTAGCTATGTTTCCCGACTAGATATCAATTGATAGATAGTGGGAGACATATTACTATAGTATACATGAGAAACTTCCTGAGAATTCTCCACATTACCTCAATTCCCTCTACCCCTGGCTGGTGGAGGCTGGGCTTACCCACCTCCACACCCTCGACCTTTGTTGTAGTTTTGGGCCTGGTTTCCCCGAACATTATTATTTTTCTAAGAGGTGGGTCGAGCCATAGGATTGGCTTGCATACCACACAAGGGATCACGAACACCAAAACCAAAAATATACTCAAAAGTAGAAAATATACTCAGAAAGAGGCTGGAAGGCACAAGAGATTTACAAGGTGAGAAGTGATATAACCGTGAAAGTATGAGCAGATATGATACAAAACAACAATGAGAAAATAAGTTAGTGAACCCAGAATCCTCCTCAGCATTAACCCAACCGCAACCGAAAGGCCCATATTTGATTGCCTTCCGAACCTAGAAGCCCTTTAAAAACATAGATCACTGATGGGAAAGGTAATTATTCATACAATTAACCCAGTCTGCCCAAAGTAGTTGGTATATAATTAATGAAACAAAATTCTCAAAGGCCCATAAACCCAGAACACTATATGAGACCCGAAGAGTAATTGCAGAGTACAAAGCCATCAAAGAAATCAGAATTTCAAAGAGAACATAAATATTTGTAGAGAACATAGGTCAAAGAACACATATAACAATTACTTCTTCAATAAAAACCTAGGAAGCCTTAATACATCCCACACTTCTCAATATAGAAACAACCATCATAATGTTCAAGAAATGATAGAGAACCAGGCCTAAGAGGAGGAATTTAGAATGAACTAAAAGAACATACCCGAACCAATATTTTTCTGATTGGGAGGCGAGGAAGTGCAGGAGCCACTTATCTACAACCATGCTTAAAGCCTTAAGGAACAACTTACTTGAATCAAATGACCACACAACAATTTTAAAACAGGATCGCAGAGCCAAAATTGATAATCGAAACCCACACCTCCCAAAACTCTTAACAACGCTCATTACCACCTTTCACATGCAGGGAGTTAAATGAGGGCCGTCATCCGACTACCTTTCTTTTTACTTCATGATTACTTTGTCCGAGGCACGGATCCCACTAAGACCACTACACCAGCTCACACCCCGATTGGGAAAGCCCACACCGAAAAAAAATGTAAATATATGAAAATACATGTTCAACACACTTTTTTCATGGATTTAAATTCTTTTATGTGGGTCTACTCATAAGTATGTAGAGTGGGTACTAATGTTTACACTTGACATTTGAGAAAATCTATAAATCGATATGTCAAAAATACAATAAAAAATAGTTTCCTTTATTTTTCTTTAAAAAATAATCTCTTATTTTATTATTTTAGCTATTGTTTTGTTATTTTCCTTAGGAGGCCCATTTTAGACCTCAAAATTCCCCTAATGAGAAGAAAAAAGAAAGGAAATTTTGAATAGATGGGAATGTTGATTTATGGAAAAGGAAGAGGAGAGGAAAAACCATTTTTGGTGTTGAAAAGTAAAAGTATCCCTACTATATGTAAAATAGCCATGAGAGATTGGTCAAAAATCATTCTGAGACACCATGAGACCGAAAGGAGATATGAATGATGCTAAGAATTAAGCTATTAGGATTGTTATGAATTTTTTGTTGAGAAAATTACTCAAGATTATGTGCAAATGCTACTAGGAGGACTCCATGACAAATAGAATTCATGAAGACCCATGCTTGTAGATTCTTGGTTTTCTTGTTCTACAGCCTTGGAGGGGATGATGACTTTATAAAGAAATAAAGGTAGATAAATAAATCCTAGCCCTTGTGTTTTACACATTAATATGGAAGAGACCTGGTTGACTGAAATTATTGTAGCAATCGTTTTACTATGGAAATATTAGGTATTGGGACATTGTGTCCTGTAGATAACCAAAATTGACCATGTTCAATATTCAGGCTTAGGGCACCAATTAGAACCTTTTATGTTTGGTGTGGTGATGTTGACCAGTATGTAGGTTCGATTACCTCAAGCTAAATATACCCTATGTAGGTTTTAACCCTATATAGAAATTACCTGCAAACCAATTCTTAAAATAGAAAAATATATAATCACGAGAGAATAAAACAAATATACACAAAGATTTTCCCTTATACCCCAAAACCGGGACTACCAAATTCATTTTTCATTATATTCCTTTAAATGTTACAACACACACACACATAGATGTGTGTGTGTGTGTGTGTGGAAGCATTCATAAACCCCTATCTGCTGACCCTGGATTAGAACATAATCGTAGTTCCCTTGACTGGATTTTCAAAATACCATGGAAATAAAATGATCATGCCTAAAACCATGGAAAGAATATAACACACCCAACATTCTCCCACTTGTTGTTTTCTTTCCACACAGGGGGTGCAAGAGTGCATAGTCATTGATCCAAGGTTGCAATGCACATTGTTTCTCTACACCAATAAAACATGTGAATGCTCACAAACTTTGTTAATGCATCCGCAACATTCATTAAAGTGGTCACCTTTACTAGAAACACCTTTTTGCCTTCAACCATATCCCTCAGAAAGTGATACTGAACATAAATTTGCTTTGTATTTGAATGATAAGTAGGGTTATTTTACAACAAAATTTCACTTTGACTGTCATAGTTTATCCTTATAGCTCATTATACCAATCCCATACTTGAACACAATATCTGCAACCAATCTGCTTCCTCGCTTGCATGAGTGGTTGACATGTATTCAATCTCTGTAGTTGAAAGTAACACTATAGATTGTCTCTTGCTCATCCAAATTACTTCTCCTCCAAATAGGTTAAACACATACCTACTTGTAGATCTTCCTTAATCCAGATCTCCAACCCAGTCTGTATCAACAAATCCATGAATGTCCAAAACTTTGTCCAATCGTGGTCTTCCTTGGTAGCACAAACCATAATCACTAGTGCGAAGCAAATACCTGAAAACTCACTTCATTGTTGTCCAATGCTCCTTCCCTAGTTTTGACATAAACCTATTCAATACTTCCATTGCATGTGTAATGTTTGGTCTAGTGCAAACCATTGCATACATCAGGTTACCAACTGCATTCGCATATGGAACACATGACATGTCCTCTTCCTCTTTTTGTGTCTTGGGACATTGTTCAACAGATAAATTTATACCTAGAGGAATAAGAACCTTCACCAGTTTACTATCCTACATATTAAGCCTCTCCAATATTGTATCAATATACTTCCTCTATTTTAATCATAGCGTTCTCTTTTCCCTATCTTGTTTAATTTCCATGACCAAAATATAGTTTGCAAAACCAAGATCCTTCATATCAAATTTAGAGGGCAATTGGGTCTTCAAAGTCTCGATAATTTTTTTTATTTCCAATCAACAAAATATCATCCACATACAAGACCAAATAAATAACACGGTGACCAATTAATTAAAAATGCACACAGTGTTATGATTTTATCCTAGTGAAGCCAAGTCCCTGTATATATGTATCAAATTTATGATACCAAATCCTTGGTGACTATTTTAACCCATGTAAATACGTTTTTAACCTGCATACCACTTATTTCTTACACTTCACTGCAAATATTTTAGGTTGCTTCATGTAAATCTCTTCTTCCAGATCCCCCTAAAGAAATGTTGTCTTCACATCGATCTGTTCTTATTCAAAATCAAAAGAAGCAAGAATTGATAAAATTAATATAATAGAAACTAACTTAGCAATAAGAGAAAGAATTTCACCGAAATAAATTCCTGAAACCTACGAATAAGCTTTTACTACCAATCAAGCCTTTTGTTTCTCCGCCTTTCCTTATACATTCATCTTCTTCTTAAACACCCATTTGTTGCCAATGGTGTTCTTTCGAACTGACAACTTTGCCAGATCCAAAGCCTCATTTTTGTCCAAAGATATTATTTATTCAACCATGGCCTCTTTCTATTGTTTTCCATCCTCTAAATTCACTACCTCCTTGATAGTTTTGGGATCATCATCAGTAATAGATAAAGAAAAAAGTGAACAAAATGAAGATGGCCTATACCTCTCTGGTTTCCTTCTCTCTCGAACTCATCTTCTCAAAACTAGAGTTTGTGGCTCTTCGTCTTCTAATTCCTGTTCTATGTAGAGTCTAATTCTTCCTCCTTTAGTTCAAACTCTATCGTTTCAGGTTCATTTGGTAGGACTTCATGTTTAATAACATCCTTCACCTCTCTTAACATCACATCTCGATTGTATACAACCTTCCTTGTTTCTGGGTTCCAAAGTTTATGCCCTTTTAAACCATCCTTATACTCAATAAAGATGCACCTTTCATATTTACTATCCAACTTGGTTTTTTTTCTCCTTTGGAATATGTACATATGCATTACAACCAAATACCTCCAGATGTGAAAACTAGGGTTTCTTACCAGTGCATACCTCATGTGGAGTCTTATCTTTCAACACGAATGAAGGTGATCTGTTAAACATGTAACATGTAGTATCCAATGTCTCTTCCTAGAATTCGTGTCCTAACTGGGCACCACTCAGCATGCTTCTTGCCTTTTCCATCAACATCATGTTCTTTTTTTTTTGCAACTCGATTTTGCTGAGGTGTGTATGGAGTAGTCTTCTATCATGCTATACCACAGTTCTTATCGAACTCTTCAAATTACTTTTTGCAAAACTCTCCACCATTATCTATCCTGAACACCTTAATATTCTTCTTTGTCTAATTTTCCACCAGAGCCTTAAATTCTTTAAACTTATCAAAGACTTCATATTTCTTCCTAAGGATATATATCCATGTATTCCTGAAGAAGTCATCTATAAATGATACATAGTACATAAAATTACCCAATGATGGAACTAACACATGTCCAAATACCTCACTTTGCACAAGCTCTAATATGCCCTTTGCCTTCTTAGTACCTGAGGGGAAACTCACCCGATTTTTCCCTTCTCTCCAATATGTCCAAGCCTTTGATGCCATAACATGGTCTTTTATCGAGAGACCACTAGATTTTCTACTTGACTTTTAGGAACCAAAGAAATGTTTCACCTGTTAATAATAGTGCTACCTAGAATATTGTACAAAGTTCCAATTTGAACTCCCTGCATCAATACCAGTACTCCCCAAACCATCTTGTAGGTATCTTTCTTGAACACTATTCTTACACTTACATCATCCATCTTGCTTACAAAAATTAGATTTCTAGCCAATGCAGGAATACGAAGAATGTCAGGAAGTGTTTTAATCCTCCCACCTTTTTACTTTAGCTTGAATTTACCCCATCCGATGATTCTGGCCTTCCTTTCATCCCCTAAGAAGACATCACCACCATCATATTTTTCATAATTGCAAAACCACTCACTATAGAGGGTGAAGTGAAAGGATGCACCTGAGTTAATCAACCATTATTCATGATCTACATGTGTACTTGAAGAAGAAGCCCAGTACACATTCCCACCTTCATCTGAGGTGATTTTTGCCTCTAAAGAAGGAGCATCATCATATCCCTTTCCTTTCTTAGGAGTTTTAAATTTACAATCCATTTCATAGTTCCCTTCTTTTATGCATTTCCAACATACCTTCACAGGTTTTCTTAGAGATTTAGATCTCCCTCTAGACATAAATCTCTCACTTGAGGACTTATTTCTATTTCTATTCCTGGGACGTCTTCTTACACATGAGGCATGTCCATTCTGGCTCTCCATATGTTTCCGTCTCATCTCTTCCGACAACAAGAATGAAACTATTTCATCAAACTTCAAGATAGTTGTATTGTTACCTATAGCAACAACCAAACTATTCCATGAATCTAGTAGAGAACATAGAAACTTGATGCACTTATCTTTGTCTAACATTTTTATATCAACAAATAACAACTAGCTTACCACACTATTAAAGGTGTTTATATACTATATCACCAAGTCCCCATCATTCATCCTTAGGTTATACAACTTTCTCCACAAGAACAAGTTATTTACCAGAGACTTAGATTGGTACAAAGTCCCTAACTTGTCTCACAAAGTCTTCGTCGTAGTTTCCCTTGATACATTCAATAATACTGAATCTGAGAGGCACAATCATATTGTGCTCTTCGCCTTCTGATCTAACTTTGTCCAGTTTTTTGCTAACACTCATGTTGGTGTCGTACTTGGATCTACAACGATTCACTCATCTCAGTCCACCAACAATTCTTCAATCTTGAGTTTCCACAACTCAAAAAATCCAACTTAAAATTTTTTTGATCTCTATCTTTCCACTATTCGTCATCTCATTTCACCGCAAGAATTGACCCCACGAATCTCCTACTAAATAGGGTCTACTAGTGGCCAGACTAAAACCCCTCAACAATAAAAGTGTCCCCTTAAAGACATAACTGCTCTCATATTAAATGTAGGTTTTAACTCTGTACAAAAATGATCTGCAAACAAATTCTTAAAACAGAAAAAATATATAATGACAAGAACAAAAAAAGTATATACACATAGATTTTACCCTGGATCCCAAAACTCGGACTAACAAATTGATTTTTCATTATATTCATTTAAATTTTACAATACATATATATACATGTTGACCATTTATAAACTCCAATCCACTAACCCTAGATTAGAACAGAATTGTAGTTCCATTGGTTGAATCTGCAAAATACCATGGATAGAAAACCCTCATACCCAAAATAATGAACGAAAACCATGCACAAAACCGCTAAGATTTTTGTTTCTAGGGCATTGTCAGAGACTCCAAAAAAATTATTTCGGGGCTAGTCATGGAAAGAATATAAAAGATACCCAATATCTTAAACTAAATGTCTAAACTAACTCTAAATGTATTTTCTAGCTGTTAACATATGATAATAGTTAATATTATCGATAATAGTTAATATTATAAAGAGGGAGAAAGGAAAGACTCACTTTCTCACACTTGCTTTAAAAAACAATCTTTGAATTGATTGAAATGTGGGCAAGCTATTGAGAAGGTTTTCTCCTACTCAAGGAGAATTTTTTTTAAATAAATTAAAAGTAAATTCTAAAAGAAACCTAACTTTAAAAAAAATATATATATATCCTAATATCACAAATTGAAAAGAGTTTCTATATAGAGTGTAATGGTTTGAAAATAGAGAAATGGCGTGAAGTTTAAGATTAATATCATGTTATAGAAATAATTCTAATATTATAGAATTAGTTCTAAGTTGTTAGTGCAATTCATGTATGGAGAATCTTTATAGACTGAAAATGATAAAAAATATGTTATTAAAACATGGAAACTCTCATGGTTAAATAGCTACTATCGCAGTGTATATTAGCAAATCTGTGTGAAAATAGTTACCAAACATTTTCTCATTCAGTTTCAAATAACAAATTTATTCATATAAATAAATAGGTGATCATATGAATAGACACTTGCATAATAGCATTATTGAACAGATATACAAATTATGGAACAACTCTGCCCAATACTGGAATTTTTTTATTGTATTCGAATCAAATAACAATATTTAAATTTAAATTGAATTCATTGCTTATTTAGGCGTTTCCATTTGAAATCAACTTTCCTCTTAGGTTACGTGTACATTTCTGAGCCTTTGATTTAAGTGTTAGACGATGAAACTAATCTCATCCATACGATTAGAGCGGTATACGATGAGACCCGCAGATAGACTGTTGCTGGGCAGATGAAATGAAAAATTTGAATCGCTTGATAAATCCGGTCAGGTTTTCATAGTTGGCGGTTGTGTGTATCTCCGGCCCGAGCAGGTACTGAATTTGACAGCTTCTGTTGGTTTAGAGGTTGTTGGTTTAGAGGTTCTTATTTTCGTTAGGGTTTCTAACACTTTTGCCCCATTTTTTTTTGCAAGTCGCAAGAATTATGGTGACCGTGGTGCTCTGTTCAATCGCTCTCACATTTGAATTCCTGGCAACGATTGAATCTTGGATTACTACATTCCAGCTGTACAGACCTGTGATTTGCTGTTTTTTCTTGGAAATAACCCACAACGGAAATCTCAATCTGTCGATAGTTTGTCATCCACCTTAACAAGGGCAAGATGAATGGTGCTATCAGGCAAGAGGTCGTTCAAACCCTCTTTTTATTCTTTAAGCACAAAGCAAATGTTTTCAAAGGAAGGAGGCAGCCGAATTCAATGCGCTGGCAAAAGCATTACAATTCCATCAGAATCAGAGGAAAACCCGGCAAATGTTTGGTTTGATTCTAGGGAGAAGGAAGACCCTGTGGCACAATTCAAGATGTCTGACTTTGAGCTGTGCAACCATGTTAGTATAGGACTTTGAGGTCGGGTAAGTAGCTTCGCTGCTATCGAAATAGCTCCCTTACTATTCTGAATAAAAAGTATTCTTGAACTGACCTAGAAAGACATGGAGTCCGCATAATTTTATTGGGTTTACTTTTCTTGAAGGTATTTGATACTTTCCATTTATTGATCAATTGCAGCAGAAATGGGCTACAAGCTTATTACTGTTGAAAGGTTTGCATGTATAATTCTTTCTACTTTGTTTTCAGTTGATCATTAGTTTATGTTGGGTGAGTTTGACTACAAAGATACTCTCCATAAATCTATTATGTTGTTGGAGGCTCAACGTTCACGAAATTTGTCCAGTAGTAGCAACATGATAAGGTGGAGAGGATATTCTGCTCTGACAGATGGACAAATCCAAAATATAAATTTATAGTGAAAACCATTGTAATTACAAAAAAAAAATCAAAATATGTCATGCACAGATTGACAGCATAATTCCCATGCCAATAGAATACACTATTATACAGAACGTGAAGTATAACTATATTGGAAATTGCCTCGTCTATTAGATGTGTATGATCCACAGTTTGTCCTATTTTTCAACCGAAGTTTTTAATCAATTGCCGTAGCTGGACATAGACAAACATGAAGACCACAATATTTGTATAAAATATAAGCCAGACAACATTGAACTTTTTTTCTCTATGTGCCTCTAGCAAGCATTTCCTCATACCTCTTGTATCACTGTTATTTCTCCAATCTCATTTGCTGGTGAAATTCACCAATGAAAGCTTCAGCCAACTTGTTCGTTTCTTTAACACAACACACTATGTTCCGGTGATGACCCCATCAATCCTTAATGGGCTGCTCAGACTACTGCCTTCCCTTGAAGGCAATTGATTCTCCTCAGCAGAGGGGGCACGTATCGTGATTGCTCCATAATTTTCCTTCTTCTTCTTGCCATGGAGAATGGCCTCTCTTACTTTATATACTTGGGCTTTCATAGGGGGTGCAACTTTTGCCAGAGCACTCAGCAATTGTTTTGCACGATTGGTGAGGGAAGTCTTCATATTATTGTTCGTAATAGCCTATAAACATTTATAACAGATATCCCCTAGAAGCACAATCAAATTTTTAACAAATTCAAGAATACAACCATGCCCAACTTTTTAGCAAAATCAAAGAATACAACCATGCCCAACTTCTTGACAAATTCAAGAATGTAACCATGGTGCACAATCACATACAAACATCAAAAGTTATAAGGTGGAGGAGGTGACAGAGTGACAATATAACTCCCATGCCAATAGAATACACTACCATACCGAACGTGAAGTATAACTATATTGCAAATTGACTCCTCTATTTGATATGTATGATCCACAGTTTGTCATGTTTTTCAACTAAAGTTTTTAATCAACAGCCATAGCAGGACAAAGACAAATAGGAAGACCACAGTATTTGTATAAAATATAAGCTAAAGCCCCTTGAACCTTTTTCTCTGTGCCTCTAGCAAGCATTTCCTCATACCACCTGTATGAAGTATAACTATATTGCAAATTGCCTCCTCTATTCGATATGTATGATCCACAGTTTGTCCTGTTTTTCAACCAAAGTTTTTAATCAATGGCCATAGCTAGACAGAGACAAATAGGAAGACTAGAGTATTTGCATAAAATATAAGCCAAACCACCTTGAACTTTTTTCCTCTATGTGCCTCTGGCAAGCATTTCCTCATACCTCCTGTATGACTGTTGTTTCTCCCATCTCATTTGCTCATGAAATTCATCAATGAAAGCTTTAGCAAACTTGTTGGTTTCTTCAACACTAGACACTATGTTTTGGTGATGACCCCATCAGTCCTAAATGGGCTGCTTAGACTGTTGCCTTCTCTTAAAGGCAACTGGTTATCCTCAATAGAGGAGGCATGTATCATGATTGCTCCATAATTTTCCTTCTTCTTACCATGGAGAATGGCCTCTCTTACTTTCTGTACTTGGGGCTTTCATAGGGGGCACAGCTTTTTCCAGAGCACTCAGTAATTGTTTTGCAAGATTGGTAAGAGAAATCTTCATATTCATTTTCTTGCCACCCTATAAACATTTATAACAGATATCCCCTAGAAGCACACTCAATTTTTTAACAAATCCAAGAATACAACCATGCCCGAATTTTTAGCAAAATTCAATAATACAACCATGCCCAACTTTTTGACAAATTCAAGAATGTAATCATCGTGCACAATCACATACAAACCAAAAAAGTTTATAAGGTGGAGGAGGTGATTGTAAATTTTGCACACAGTGCAATGTACCAGTCATAAGGTTGTTAATTATTGAGTTGCAAATATTCTCTTGAACCACATTTTGTTTTAGTTGGAAACAAATAAATTTTATGTAAGGAAAATACATATCTTTTGATGTGATTCGTTATATCTTTTGTTGCTTTCAGTTATATTTGGTCTTATGAAAGGGACCAAACAATCTATGGCCTCGGTTTTTTTCAGTACCATTATTGCACATCTCAATCACTTATTAATCATTACTTATTTTATGAGAATATATGTTATACTAAGGAGCTGTTAGAGTTGAATTTATGAAAAATGATTACCACTACTATTTTTATCAATCATGTGAAAAACTTTAATTGAATTTATGAACAATGATTAATCCTACTATTTCTATCAATCATTTGAGAAACTTTAATGGGCACACACACAAATAGATTTGATTACTTCAACATGACATAAAAAATTATAGTCTCAACTTTTAATTGCAACTTGACTACATAGGAGAGCAAGCTAAAAATGTCATGTGTGCAATTCTGGCTAATAAATTGTGATTTAATATAAATTTTTAAAATATAAAAATGGCATGTGTGCAAAGTATTGGAATTTGTTTTTTTCCAATGACTGTATTTCTCACGAGCACAAGAAGTATTTTTCACTTGAATTTCTAATGATTGTATTGCCTAGGAGCACAAGAAGTACTTTTCACTTGAATTTCTAATGACTGTATTACCTAGGAGCACAAGAAGTATTTTTCACTTGAACATTGGGATTGGAATCAATCTTGTTACAACCTGAAGAGTAATGATTATTTCAGATGGAATTTTATATGGCTTGTTGATAAACATACGGTAACTTCGAACCTCTAAACTTTTGGAAATTTTCAGTTAGATTTTGTGAATATGGCTTTTATGTACTGAGAAAGAAAATTAGCCTTACTGTCTATTTCTTGAACAAATTTCTTGGAACTTTGAGTTGGTAGTATGTTAGTTTGACATTCTTTTGTCAAAACATAAGTCTTATTTCCAGTGCATCATGAGATCAGCCTTGAATTACTCTGTTCTGCTATTTTTTTTTGCCATGCACTCTAAATGGACCTGTAGATTGTAATCAATCTTGAGTCAGTTTTGAAGCTCGTTATTATTTAACATTGACATTTATATGTAATAATAGAACATGTAAAAAGCCAAGGAGATAAAGGATGCTGAATGATGTTCAATGGTTTACTGATGGAGAGAAAATCATGCTTGTTGACATTCAATGATTTATTGACATTGAAATTCCAAATTTACACGTTTGTTTGGGTTGTAGAATGTTATAGAATGAATTTTTAGGTTCAATCATATTATGTAACTATAGAAAAAGATAATACCTTAAATGATACCTAGTGGGTTTAATTATCCTTCCATTCACCCCATACATGTTAATTTATGTGGAAAAAATATAAACATGTTAAATATCATAACAAGTAATTCCTAAAAGCCTAAATATAAAGAAAATTTGAATATCTTAAAATTTATAGTGAAAACCATTGTAATTACCAAAAAAATGAAAAAAAAAAATCAAAGTTGTAGTGCACAGAGTGACAGCATAACTCCGATGCCAATACAATGCAATACCATACAAAATTTGAAGTATAACTATATTGCAAATTGTCTCCTCTATTTGATATACTTATGATCCACAGTTTTTCCTGTTTTTCAACAGAAGTTTTTAATGAACGACCATCGCTGGACAGAGACAAATAGGAAGAACATAGTATTTGTATAAAATATAAGCCAGATGACTTAATTACAAGAAAAAATGAAAAAAAAAAACAAAATTTGTCATGCACAGAGTGACAACATAACTCCCATGTCAATGGAATACACTACCATACAGAAGTATAACTATATTGCAAATTTCCTCCTCTATTTCATATACATATGATCCACAATTTTTCATGTTTTTCAACCAAAGTTTTTAATCTAGACAGAGACAAATAGGAAAACCACAATATTTGTATAAAATATAAGCCATACCACCTTCAACTTTTTTTCTCTATGTACCTCTAGAAAGAATTTCCTCATACCTCTTGTATGACTGTTGTTTCTCGTGTCTCATTTGCTGGTGAAAATCATCAATGAAAGCTTCAGCCAATTTGGTGGTTTCTTCAACACAAGAAAGTATGTTCTGGTGATGACCCCCATTAGTCCTTAATGGGCTGCTCAAGGAAGGCAACTGGTTCTCCTCAACACCACGTATCATGATTTCTCCATAATTTTCCTTCTTCTTCTTCTTGCATGGAGAATGACCTCTCTTACTTTCTGTACTTGGGCTTTCACAGGGGTATAACTTTTTCCAGAGCACTCAATAATTGTTTTGTAAGATTGGCCAGGGAAATCTTCATCTTCGTTTTCTTGCCACCTTGTAAACATTTATAACGGATATCCCCTAAAAGCGCACTCAATTTTTTACCAAATTCAAGAATACAACCATGCCCAATTTTTTAGCAAAATTCAGGAATACAACAATGCCTAACTTTTTAACAAATTCAATAATGTAGCGATGGTGCACAATCAAATACAAACCAGCAAAATCTATAAGGTGGAGGAGGTGACTGTAAATTTTGCACATAGTGCAATGTACCAGTCATAAGGTTGTGAATTATTGAGCTGCAAATATTCTCATGACCACATTTTGTTTTAGTTGGAAACAAATATTTTTTTATGTAAGGAAAATACATAGATTTTGATGTGACTCATTATATCTTTTGTTGCTTTCAATTATAACAAAATAAAAATCAAAATCAAAATCAAAATCAAAATATGTCATGCAAGAGTGACATCATAACTCCCATGCAATAGATTACACTACCATACAAAATGTGAAGTATAACTATATTGTAAATTGCCTCCTCTATTTGATATGTATGATCCATGGTTTGTCATGTTTTTCAATCGAAGTTTTTAATCAACGACCACAGCTGGACAGAGACAAATAGGAAGACCAAAATATAAGCACGACCACCTTGAATTTTTTTTTTCTCTATGTGCCTTTAGCAAGCATTTCCTCATACCTCCTGTATGTATGACTGATGTAATGTGGAAGCGGAATTCCTGATAGCTAACTTTGAAATCATCTTAGGTTATATCTATTGGAGTCCACTTGTATAGCAAAGAGCACTTTATCCATAGAATCACTGAATAGTGATTTCATTATTCAATCATTAAAACTTGTCACAAAATCTATATTGATATTATCCATTCACATTTAAAATAAATCATGTATATTGAAATGATGAAACATTCAATAACATAGTCTATTAATTCTACAAATGGTGATTTTAGTAATGAACCCATCTTGTAATTATAATCCATGATATAACTATATTATGAAAAAAATAAATTTGGTAGTTTTTCTCACAAAAACACTGATAAATAAATAAAATTGCATAGAATTTTGACTTCCATCTTCTTTGTTACTCTTTTTTACTCTTCTGCCTTACGACGTTCCCATTGCAACAAATGGTGCAATTGCTAGTTTACGCATTTCCATTTGAAATCAACTTTCCTCTTAGGTTACGTGTACATTTCTGAGCCTTTGATTTAAGTGTTAGACGATGAAACTAATCTCATCCATACGATTAGAGCGGTATACGATGAGACCCGCAGATAGACTGTTGTTGGGCAGATGAAATGAAAAATTTGAATCGCTTGATAAATCTAGTCAGGTTTTCATAGTCGGCGATTGTGTGTATCTCCGGCCCGAGCAGGTACTGAATTCGACAACTTCTGTTGGTTTAGAGGTTGTTGGTTTAGAGGTTCTTGTTTTCGTTAGGGTTTCTAACACTTTTGCCCCATTTTTTTTTGCAGGTCACAAGAATTATGGTGACCGTGGTGCTCTGTTCAATCGCTCTCACATTTGAATTCCTGGCAACGATTGAATCTTGGATTACTACATTCCAGCTGTACAGACCTGTGATTTGCTGTTTTTTCTTGGAAATAACCCACAACGGAAATCTCAATCTGTCGATAGTTTGTCATCCACCTTAACAAGGGCAAGATGAATGGTGCTATCAGGCAAGAGGTCGTTCAAACCCTCTTTTTATTCTTTAAGCACAAAGCAAATGTTTTCAAAGGAAGGAGGCAGCCGAATTCAATGCGCTGGAAAAAGCATTACAATTCCATCAGAATTAGAGGAAAACCCGGCAAATGTTTGGTTTGATTCTAGGGAGAAGGAAGACCCTGTGGCACAATTCAAGATGTCTGACTTTGAGCTGTGCAACCATGTTAGTATAGGACTTTGAGGCCGGGTAAGTAGCTTCGCTGCTATCGAAATAGCTCCCTTACTATTCTGAATAAAAAGTATTCTTGAACTGACCTAGAAAGACATGGAGTCCGCATAATTTTATTGGGTTTACTTTTCTTGAAGGTATTTGATACTTACGATGCAAGTATTGTAGATTTTACTGAAATGGGTCTCTGGTTTGGGTTGCCATGCAGAAAGATGAAGTGGTGTTCGAAGCTATTGTCAGAAATTCTGAGAGGTAAGTTGCTTTTAGTGACTTTATCTTATACCTTATCTGAAATATACTCCAAACTAGACACGCATTTATATAACCCACTTAGATGTGGAGGTGGAGGAGCCTGAGATGATTGTACCAGTTGAACTCACTGAAGAATGCTCTCTCTTTCTATCGAATATCGATCAAGCAGTTGCTTATGTTGTGGATTCTGTGTATTTTTACACACCCAATGGAGAGGACAAGAATGCTGCTGCTGCTGATGTGGGAAGGCTGAAGGAAGCCTTTGGGAAGGTGCTAGTGCCCTACCATTTCATGACAGGGAGAATGAAATTGAATCTGGAGAAAGAGAGGTTGGAAATTGAGTGTAACAGAGCTGGTGCTCTGTTTGCAGCAGCTAATTGTGATTTGACATTATCTGATCTGGGTGATGTCACTTTCCCAAATCCTGTTTTCAGAAGACTAGTTCTCCAAGGAGTTCATGCTAGGAAGTTTGGGGCTAATCCTCCTCTGTTGATGATGCAGGTAATTAAGTTTATTTGTAGTCTTGATAAGAGTAAATATTCAATTGGGTAGGGTGTTTTTTCATGTCTCAGACTTCAGTCTCTTTTTGAATCTTTAAGGTACATGCTCCCATGCTGTTGCCAGGTACTGGGGTTAATTATTATTCCCTCTGAAATTCACGAGATATGTTTCCTTTGACAGACCCTTTGAAATTCACGACACCTTCACGATCCCTGAAAACTCATGACACATTAGCAGCAAGATTGGAACCCATTTGAACGGCTTAGCATTCTGTCAACCCCAACAGTGAATCACTCATTGAATCAATGCCCTGTTGACCATTTAGACCAGACTGGGCTATGAAACAAATTCAACTCATCACATATAATCCTTTTGAAACTCAGGTATGTGGATGGCAACAATGAAACCCGCCTAGAGCGCTATCAGCTGTGAATCAGTTGTTGAATGAATGCCCCTTTGGCGATTTAGACCATCTTGGTCTATAGGACCAACTCACGACCAGACCATATTGGTCTATAGGACACATTCAAGACTCATGACGTATGGGTAGCAAGAATGGAACCCACTGAGACGGCTTGGCACCCTGTAAACCTCAATAGTGAGTCAATTGTTGAATGCTCTGTTGTCCATTTAGACCATATTGGTCTATCGGACCATTTTGATTCCTTCATGTTAGATTTGCGGTCTTATCTGTTTGCATTGATCTGCGCAATGCATTCTTTGTTATGGGTGTATTGTACAATGTAAGGAGGGTGTTCTCATAACCTTGGCAATATCATTTCAATCTGCAGTAATGTATGTTCTGTATTTAACCCTGTTTTGATTGAATAACCTTGATCTAATTAGGTAAAAATGTTTATATTTTCACCTTTTTTTGTGGGGAATGTCGGTAGCAATGAGCTCTATGAACTTTGTTATACGGTGCAATGCTTTCTTAGTGTAATCATTTTTGCATGTTGTATATGGCTGAGTTGATAATGTTATTCTCAAAAGCAGGACAATCTAGAAATTTATGTTGTTTATTTTCAAATTTCACCATCCTATCATATCTTACCTAAGTTGTATTCTAGTTTGACCACCTGTCTATTTGTGTGAAATTTGTACTAAAAGGGATGAATGTCAGGAAATTTGTTTCCTCTGTTAATTAGGTGGATAGTCAATTGTTTGAAATTCCATGTAATTATTTTCTAGTTAATTCACTTAAGTTTTTGGCATACACTTCTGGCAATTGCTTAAGATACATGATGTTCTTGCTTGTTTCGTAGCACCATCATATGATGTTCTTGATGTTTTTGCTTTCTTTGTAGGAAAGTCATAAAAGTTATGGTATTATATATTTCAGAATGTGTTTTCCAACTTTGCATCTAACTAGTATTACCTTATAAAGTATCATTTATAGAAGAAGTTGATGTTTTTGCTTTCTTTGTAGGAAAGTCATAAAAGTTATGGTATTATATATTTCAGAATGTGTTTTCCAACTTTGCATCTAACTAGTATTATCTTATAAAGTATCATTTATAGAAGAAGTCTGGTTTCAACTGAATATATAGCTTATTAGTGTTTTTTTTTAACAAAGTTAAGGCTTTTAGTAACCTTTTCCGTGTTTGTCTGATAATGTATGTGTTTTTTTTCAAGGAAAACCTTGTGCATCTCTCCTCTTCCCCATCCCAAAGGACTCATCTGTTGAACTTGTGACCTATGATTTGTGATCTATAGGCAACATGCCTTGGGCTGATGATTCAACTGTTTGAACTAACTGTTGGAAATATGTCTAGTAGTTATTGCATTCAATGCTGACTATAATACCGAACACATGCACATACATAATATTTTTCTAGGGAAAATCAAAGCTCAAATGAAACTCCATACTTACTGTGTTCAGATTCTTCATGGTTTGGGATGGCTTTTCTAGTGTAACAATGAATGGTTCATTGACCTTGGACAATCTCCAAATCGCTTTACATTGATAAAGGATGAATGGTAAAAGCCCTCCTAGTAGATAATGAATGCTAAAAGCTGATTAGTTCAATTCAGTCCTGCATGCCCTAAGGAGAGGGAAAACCCTATCCATATATTTCTTGGCTGATTAGGTTGTGTTGGTATTGTCCACTTTGTGAATTTACCACAACATAGTTTCTAGTGTTAGTCCTTTGCAGATAAACAAGTTAAGGTTTTTGATACAAAACATCAATTTTTTATTTTTTTTTCCTCTTTTATAAGTATGTGCTTTCGTTCTGTTAACTTTACAAAGAGTAGTTGAGCTGTTTATTTCTTTTTTATTGACAATCAGGTAACTAGATTCAAATGTGGTGGGGTAGTGCTGGGAATGTCTATGAACCATGCTCTGTTTGATGGGTTTGGAGCAATGGAATTCATGATGAACTTCTCCTCTATAGCACGGGGAGAGGGATTGATCACTTATCCTCTCCCAGACCAGACATGTTTCAAAGCTAGAGATATTCCAGAGATCAAATATGAGCATTTGGAGGGGCTGAAACTCACTGATATCCCTCAGGAGATGAGAAATTCCTTTACAACTGCCAATGTAGCAAACTCAGAAATATGCAACATCTCTCTTCCAGCTGATTATCGCTATAAAGTTTTTCCTTTCACTAGGGAGATGGTAGAAAAACTAAAGAAAAAGGCCATGGAGGATGGTACTCTGAGGAAATGTTCTTCATTCGATGTCATTGCAGCTCTAGTATGGCAGGCTTATACAAGGGCCGTTGATATGCCTCCTCATGCACCTTCCAAGATGCTTTTTGCCGTGGATATTCATTCAAAGATGGACCCCCCACTGCCAAAGGGCTTTGCAGGTATGCATATACTCTGTAGATCATAAACTATTCAATGAATCCCGCCTTTTCTTGAGCACATTGCTACATTGGTTTGTAGATTTTATACTGATCTGATGCTATAGATGGTTGCAAGCACTTAAAAGAATCGTTAATGAATAATTATATATGGTTCCATTTGACGCCAAATTCACTTGTGAGACCTTCCTAACTCAATCCAAGAAATATACTTTCCAGTGTTCTTCGTATATCTGCTATTACGTGTTCTTTTAGAGTCTCATTTGCTTATACCAAAATGGTCAGTTGAACTTCACTACAAGCTTTTGGTCAACTGATAACAAAGCAGCTATGAAGCTTTTTGTTTTCTTATACTAGAATGGCCAGTTAAACCTCAATACAAACTTTTGATCGACTGATAACAAAGCAGTTAAAGCTTCATCCAAATCACCTGATCATAGAAAGACACTATTGGTTACTTTAAAGTTTGCAACCAAGGTTAATCTTCCAACCTAGTACAAGTAACATCTATGTTTAAGAGTACCCTTTCTTTGCTAACACATCCCCAACTTACCTTTCTAAGGATTTTGATTTTTACCAACCAGTTTGGATACGATTTAACTCTGGATCTACCAAGGGCCGAGAAGATCAATTCTATTTTCACTCTAAAAGAGGTTTGCACCTCAAGAGATTTGATTGCACTTGGTAGATCTGGAATTAAGATGGATCTAGGTTGGATTAATTATTAATTATAATTATAATTAACTATAAATATAATTATAATTAGTAATTGTCAAAATGTTTAACAAGGCGTTACATCATGTCTTACTAGGCTGAAAAGAGCCCTTTAGGGCAATAAATAGACACTTTTAACCATGGTTTTTCCATTTTCTCTTCCGGACTATCTTTTATTTGGTTGGTTATCATCCAACAAGCTGAGTTTCATATATCTAATATAGCATGTCTTACTAGGCTGGAGAGAACCTTTAGGGCAATAAATACACACTTTTAGCCATGGTTTTCCCATTTTCTCTTCCGGACTATCTTTTATTTGGTTGGTTATCATCCAACAAGCTGAGTTTCATATATCTAACATGTATATTAAACATTACAGACATATTACAAGGATTTGGAACAACTTGGCAAAGCCAAAGAGTAAATATTAAGAGTGACATTAGCATGACTTGTATTAGAGAAAGAATTGTCACACAAATAAGTAGTCAAATTCCTGTCCAAAATTTTTTAAATTGGTAAAAATTACAGAATTTTGTCCATTTTGGCAAAGTTTAACGGATAGAGCAAAGTTTGCCCAAACGACCAGACTCCACTCATTACACAACCAAGCTGAGTACATCTGCCAAGACTACACAGACACGGCAGGTCTTGTTATAATGTTATTAACAATTCTATTAAATATTTTCAAATTTAAAACTAAACTCGTATGCAGTTCGATCCATTGACCGTCAAACTGAATTTCACCTTAGATCTGAACTAATCAATTCATTTAGCATAGATATGCAGCTATCGCTTTTTCCTTTTGAAAATTCTTTTTTGTCAAACTTGCCTAAATAATGGCTTCTTTGCCAAACTTTCAGCTTAGCCAAGTCCCTTTGAAAGTGCTTCATTACAACCAGCCATCACTTGCATTACTGTTTGGCTAAGCTGCTGTGAGCACACTTTTATTTGCCTAAGCTGCTGTGATATGAAGTACTACTGTATTAATTGACAGTACTTGCATTTGGTCCCAACTACTTTTGAGTCTTTGAAGGAACTAAACTTTGTTGGGTTGCTTAACATGCCAATGACTTCACTGCTTAACCAGAACTCAAAACTTCATTGACAAAGAAGCCACTATTTGGCTAAGCTGCTGTGATATTGTGTACCATTTTGTCAATACTCAGGATTTGCATTTGGTCTCAACCACTTATTTTTAAGATGCTGTGATATGAGGTACTATTAAATTAATACACATGATTTGGATCACTGCTTAACCACAACCCCGTTGACAAAGAAATCATTGATGCCCATTATTAACCATCTCATTGGATATTTTCAAATCTCAATCTACTTAATTATCCATGAACAAAGTGCCCATTATTAACCATCCCATCAGACATTTTCAAATCTAAATCTACCCAGTTATCCATTTATCACCAATTAAATTTGTTACTTAATCTACGGATCACTAGGCTCATATCTGTTTTAATTTCTCGTGTAAAATATAAAACACTGAATCTATTCCTAACCAAAAAGGAAGTTGACAAAATTAGTGGTAATTGAACATGTAAAACCTGTTACACTCAAAGCAAATAGAAAGAAGTAACTGTTATTTATTTCCTCCCCAATTGATATTTTACTAGCCAGTTCAATGGCGCTCCAAGTCTAATTTATTTATTTTGAAATTTGCATCAGGGAACGCTGTTTTCAGCTCTTATTGCATCGAACCAGCAGGGGCAGTGAAGGAGAAGCCATTATCATTCTGTGTGGAGAAAGTGCAGGAAGGAGTGGCCAGAGTCACAAATGATTATGTTCGGTCATCCATGGATTTCAGTGAGACATACAAAGCCATTCCAGCATTACAAGGAGGCATATTTTTGTCTGCATGGTGGAAAATACCATTTCAGCTGGTTGATTTTGGATTTGGGAAGCCTGTATATGCAGGCCCCATTGTGAATGCCATGGTGGAGTTTGTGCTGCTTCTCTCAAATGGAAAAAACGACGGTGGCCTCAACATCTACATTGCCCTACAAAATCATCAGTTGGACAAATTTGAGCAGTTTATCTATGATCTCTAAGCATTCCACTTCTTTTTTCCGCCTAGGAAATAGGATCTTAATGATAGTACAACAATAGTACGACAGTATCATCATTATGTTTGCAGTTAACTTGTTTCAATCTTAGAATTAATTGTTAACAGATAGTTAAAAAACCTGCTGCAGCCTGCTACATTACCAAGACCATGTACAAAGGATGTGCAATTGTATTACTACGGAGATTCTCTGGAAATGTAAGTGGTGTGATAAAATAAATGTTCGGTGTTACTTTTATTTTGGAATAGAAGTGATAAATAAATGAGCAGATAAATAAATGAGCAAAATGTTATATTATGTGGTATGAAATTCTTTATCAATAATAAATTTGATTTTTTTTTGGTACTAGAGGAATTGGTTTATTCTCTGTTATTATTATTTAAAATGTGGATGTGACAAAATGTTCTTGTGGAAGGTGTTGTTTGTATATGGGAAATTTCTTGATCATTGTGTATAATTCTAATGTTGATAGATATGTCTACTAAGTGGTTCCAGTTAATGGGGCATTGATTTGATCGTTCAATATATTTTTTTTCTTTATCGAAGTATTCTTTTGTTGTATTTGTGTTTTTCAATTTATGCCTTACGGTGTTTCCTTTGCAACATCTGGGGCAAATGCTAGTAGAAATAAGTTTGAAGTGCCTCTCACATGCGCTCCAAGTCGTCTAACGAATTTCTGGGCCAGATTTAATGCCTTAAAGCTCGACGTGTCATTTTCCTTTCTCAACTTCTGTTCCAAATATTCAGCAATTTTTTTTCTATTTCTCCTCATTCTCTCTGAGCGCTCCAACGAGATCTTTCGGGTTTGATTTGATACTAGAAATGCTTCGACTATTGTCCAACCCCTCTCCTGGAACATAATCATATTAAGCCATTTCATTGTTAAACTCAAAACATATTGTCGTTTTAAATATAATTTAAAATAATTAATGAGATTTGATGGATCCATGGTTTTGGTTTTGTTACACCACAGCCAAATCAGGTCATCAGAATAGAAGACATTCTAGGTGCACCAAGAGATTCCGATACTGGATCTGATCAAAACAAGATTTGATGCTTGTTCGATTTACTTGACAGACCGTCGAGAGTTCAAACCTCCGGAATTTCGAGGTTGGCAGGGAGAGCATGGGAACATGGATCGAGATGTTAAACATCGCATTCCAAGTGGCAAGTCGGCATGTATTATGAATTCATGTAAATAAAATGCATGCATCCATTTCACCTGGTCTACATCCCAGTGGGATTACTTGTAAATTTATTGTAAATAAACGAATTAGTTAACTGAAAATAAACTTCAAGATATCAAAAACAGAATCATGTATAGAATCGGACATTATTAAAGGAAAATAACAAAAGCCCGAAGATCAAGGTAAATTTTGCCACGCGGAGATAGGTACGAGTTTTGCCGGGAAAGAATATCTCTAGCACACATTTGTGTCTCACAATTTTACAACAGTGTCGTTAATTAAAATTTGTTGCAATTCGGCGAATGGATTCTATATCCACTTACACCCAGAAAATTTTCACGAGATGGTGAAAGAAATGATACTAACATGTAAGCGTTTAGAAATTATAATAACATGTAAGTGTTTCATCCATCTGAACTCAAGTTTATACTCACGCAATTGTTGAACCAGATTCTTGATTTATTTCCAAGTGAATTTCGGATTTCAATTGGCGAAAATGTTGGGAACAATTAGCCTAAATGACCCAAATCCTTGGATGTTCCCTCTATCGAACAATATCTGGCATGATGGAGAGATGTTCCCCTGAGTTTCAACATTATATCAAATAACAGCCTATAGGATGACGGCGGCTTATATTGCTGATATGGTGAAGTCATCAAGACAACAAGACGTCTTGAGAGTCATAAATTTCAAAAATAAGAAAATTATGTAGGGTTAGTGAATTTTTGCGAGAGCAGAAAATAGAAAAATTTAGGGAAAATTTTTAGGGAAAATTTTAGAGGGTAATATTAGTAGGTGAGTTAATATTCCATATTTTTTCCAAAAAAAAAAATCGCCAATTTCCATTTTTTCTAGAAATAATTCGCTCAAATTACCTTGAAAATCGGCAAAATTTTACATGGGCTTAGTATAAAGTAATTAGAAATCTAAATATTGAAAAAAAAAACATTAGATGTTTTACAATTTACATATTAAATACTAGTATAATTAGCCAAAGTTTCTAAACTTTAAAATAAACTTTCATCGTTAAAATTTTCTCTCTATATTAGGGAGGTATTGAGGCTTCAACATGTGGTAAGTATCCAATTGGAGCCATTATCTTATTGTGAACTGATAGCCTTGAATCTAGTGACTTGGTATTGAAAGAATTAAAGCAATAAAATCTTTGGTTGGGTGTAACAATTGAAGTTTGTAGTGGGTTGTGTAATTGTTCAGAGAGAGGATTGTTTTGATCACTACTAGTATTTACTATTTTAATGCTATATTTAAGCATTGTTTTTATTTTGTTTCCTTTGTGTTTAGATGATGTTGTATGGAACAATATTCTACATTCATGATTTTAAAAATAATTGATAACTACTTGAGGGATATTTCATGTTGTATGCATTCACTTATAAATGGTATTAGAATATGTCTTTTGGTTTGGTAATGGGTACACTATAGTCATTGTCAATGAAAATAAATGACATTCAACAAGCAATCATTCAAAGTTACAATGACCTTTAATGGGGCAAGTTAAATTTGGCTTTCCTTTATTCAAAGGCTATATTGATGAAAATTCTTTGGAGAAATGGTTATCTATTAGAAGGTTATTAATCTATTCAAAATATATTTGATAGAAAGAAGATAACCTTTCCACTGGTTAAGTGTCTTCACCTTGTCAATTATTAGTGTGACACTTACTGTGTGCAACATGTTAGAGATAAGTCTACAAGATTTAGAATATAACTATGATGATTGATGTCTTTAAGAAGAAATTTTTACCCTATTGTAAAATGCAATGATCAATACACGAGATAGCAAACTTTGCATTCTGAGAGATACCATATAATGTATACATTAATACCTTTCACGCCTTCTGCTCAAAGTTGGGCATCATATACTTTAAGAAACACTTTTTCTAAAAAAACTATGTTGGTCTACACAAGTACATTGAAACATGGATAGATTTCTTGGTTATCTCCTCACTAGGAGCTTCTTATTGTTACGTTGCTATGAACAATAAAAGGTTTAAGTAGAAGAGTAAGGGGGAGTTGGGTTCTACACATTAATGATAACCTCAACATGGTCAAAGCATTTCTAACTTGTAAAAAAAATATATATGTAAAAGCTATGTATCCTTATGACAACCAATCTAAGCCAAAATAAAAGAAGGGTAATAGAAAGTAAATTAGGACATTGGAAAGTGGTATGATTTCCACAAAATCTAAGTTGGCACAAAATTGATGAATTCCACTCCAAGTATTAAATGTTGGCAAAGATGAAACAATAAAAAATAGATTCCAGCTCAAACTCTATTTTAATTATGGATATTGAAGGGAAAATAAATCACCAATGTGAAATCTAGTGTTGTCATTACTATCATAAGACATCTAGCCAAAGGAACTAGAAGATCTCGGGGAAGGTGAGCACCTCTTCCATTCATATATGGGTGAAAGAGATAGTACCACATTTCATTGTTGATAGTAATAGCTAGAAGAACTTCATATTAATAGAGGGCATTAATAGGTTGAATTGCAACTGATGTTGCACCCTTAGCACTATATCATTGGTATGTCTAGCCATGTAAAACAAATTTATTTTTGTTAGAAATGTTCCATGTTATATGGCATCAAGCCTTCCAAGTATGAGGTACCATGTGATGTTATCCCACTAGAAATTTCAATGTTCTTTTAGGACAGCTATATATGTGGAAGTGTTAAGGTGTTTAGGAGTCTGCCTCTAGGCCCTGTAGTGTCGTGATTGTTTTAGGAGGTTAGCTCTACATTGTTATGGTGTTATTTTTGAATACCACAATCTCTTCCCTATCAATGAGATAATGTAGTAAGGTAACCTCAAAGATTGGAAGATATGTCTTCTTTATGATTTGGCTAGAAGGTGAATGGAAGATTATTATAACCACTATGACATTTTCATAGTGTCTTTGTACATAGAAAATGTGGGTGGATAATATAGTGGGAAAATATAGAGATTTCATTTCCTCACCTACAGAGGCGCCTCTACATTTTCAGGTAATACAGGAAATTGATTTTACATCCAACTCTCCCTTACCTAATATCATAGTATATAAATCTATATTCAAGTGAAAGAATAAATCAAATGAAAATATTAAGAGCTAATTCAAAATGGAATCTCCCTTACTTAGTATAATAGTATATAAATCTCTATTCAATTGAAAGAATAAATCAACTGAAAAATTTAAAAGCTAATTCAAAATGGAAACATTCAACTAAGCTCCACAATCTGAGGAGGAAAATTGTTTGGTTAAGAAGAAGGGTGGTCATGGTGGTTACAAATCCTTATAAAAAATCATAATCAAGAATTAGTATGCAATTCTTTGGGTTGATTATCTCCTTGATTATATTAATAGAAACAAAATTTTCAATATGAATGATCTAAAGTTTATATCACTAGCTTCCAAATAAGTGAAATAATGTATGGATATGGCCTTCAAGTACAAACATGATCTCTTTGTGAGGTTGTTCATGCCTTTCATCTTAAATAATTCCCCAATAATGTCTATGTGGATCATGGATAATACCTTGTGGCCATTTACAAATTCATTTGTCAACAACTATGTTATGAGGTTGTAGTGTCACTGTTTTGCATTACCCTATCTAATTCTCCTTTAGATAAGGTTTTTTTTTTGGTGTGTTTTAAGTTTTTTATGGTGATTTATGTTGGTTCGCATTGCAATAAACAAAACTATTATTTTTCCTTTTTCTTTTTTTTGCATCTTCATGTGTTTATGTTGCATCACTAGAATTATTTTTAATATATATTTGATATCTTTAATTTGATATTGTATTATTATAATATTTATATTAAAAAACTTGGGAGTAAACTTTTAATTCGTAAAATTAATGAAAATAATTAAACTTTTAGTTCGTAAAATTAATGAAAATAATTAAATTACTTTGAAGAAGAATTGGAATTTCTACCATAATTTTTTTATGAATCCCCTAATCTCATGGAAACTATTTTGAATGTCTATATAGAGATTGATATTTTTTTTGGAAGACATTGAGTTTGGGGTTAAATGGCTTTTTAATGGGAAATATAAGGATATTGAAGGCCACCAAGCTGAAAATTTTAAAATGGAAGGGCCTATAATTATCCCTCACATATGTATGCTCTACAATTTGGCAGTGAAACAAGGATTCCTAAGCCTTGGACGTAGAGCCTTATTGTGCCCATATTTAAAAGTGGGGATAAATGCATTCCCTCTAATTATGGCACTATTCTGATTGGCCACACTTTCTCGAAGCTATTTCAAATTATCCAATATTATCCTATGGCTATAAATCCATGGTAAAAGAGATAAAGGCCAAGCAAGGTTTAGGATATATCAGGAATGTTGCAATAATAATTCTATTGTTTCATTTACTTTAGAAATACTTTTGACATCATTCTTAGGATAAATCTTTGGAAGATGATGGAAGAGATAATGGTTCCTCTTGAGTCAAAGATTGATGTGACAAGGTTGTATGAGAATTTTATTGCCAAGTTTAGGACAAGTAAGGGTTGGTAAATGCAATATCAAAGTCAAGCAAGGGTATCTATTATCCGCTACCTTTTTCGGAATATAAAATGATACGATAGAAGATTGTTTGAAAGATGTATGTTACGTTGGCCCCACACTTATTAATATAGTCATAACGCTTCTTATTTATATTGATGATGTTTTTCTCTTATCAATGAACAATTACAATCTTAGAAAGGAACTAAGAATCCTCCAACATTTTTTTTGTAAAATTGGTAATGACTATTGATACCAACAAAACTAGAGTTGTGATAATTAAATCGACAAAACTCTCTTGCTACTTTCGTATATGATAATAATGAGTTGGAGGAAGCTCCTTAATACCAATATATTTGAATCAATATCCAAGAGAAGCATAGTTTGGAATAATAACATTGGAAAAGAATAAATGGAAAATGGAAATCTTACTATACGCTTGAAATAAAAGTGTAAGTTAGCAAGTTTTGTATATGGAATAAAGAATCATCTCCTCTTTGAAACTCTCATCATTTATGTTATTTTATATGGATGTGAGATTTGGGGTCGCGATATCTCCAAAAGTCGTGTTGGAGTATAAAATAGATCCAAAAGCAGTTTATAATGTGCAATATCAAGATTAAAGGAACTACTCCCTATCCTAATTGAAACAAGTGTTTCCCCATTGAAGGCATGCCTATGACCACATATCATATGTGTAAGAAGATGTTAAACAGCATGGAAGCCAAAAGGTTTTTTAAAAATGATTTTGACTTTGCTTAAAACCCAAATGTGTGGCTCAAGCGGATGACATAAGGATGTCCATTCTTGGTTTGACCATTAGGGAATAAATGGTGGGATCATTTTGTAGAATAAGAATAATATTAAAAAAAATTGTTGCTTCAAAATTTAGGGAGAAATTACGGGGTGATAAAGAGTTCGAGGGAAAAGGGAACTAATATCTTATTGGGAAGTGTACAATTCCAATATTGAAAATCAAATGTATCTCTTTGTCTTGACTAATGTAAGAAAAAATGAACATTGCTAAAGTAAGAGCAAAATCTCATTAGCTTCATAGTGAAATTGGGCACTAGCCAATTCTTGAAATATCATGGGATGAAATAGTGAGTTTGTCATCTTTGGTAAATTAAAAGGGTCTAACATGAAAACCACTTTCTCTTATTTTGTCTCTCTTATACTCAATTTCGATCTAATTTTGAAAATGTGTCACACTACCAACCTTCTTGACCTTCTAAGTCAACAAAACTATGGTGATCTTGGAAAGCTTCTCTTAATGTTTTTCAAGCATAAAAATAATATGCTAAAGAATTTTGAATAATATCTTACCTTATTAAGGTTCTATAAACCATATTGCTACCATAATAATCTTAGTGTAAGTTAATCATCGTCATCATTTTGATTATAAATATTTATCAAATTTTTGATGTAAAGTATTAGGCAAATAATTAAAAAAAACATATGATATTTTAAAATAGTCTTTTTATACGATTTTATTGATGGAGAGAATTGAAATATGATTACAAACCAGTGGCTCTTGAATTGGAAATAGGGAAACTTACCAAAAAATTGCCAAAAACAAAAGGGAAAATTTAAAAGGCCAAAAAAAATCAACAACAAATGAAAAAAGTTTCTTATTTATTGATTTCCTAATTAAAACTAGCAATATTACAAAGATTTTATAACAAAGTGAATGAGAGAGAGAATGTATGTTTGATTATAATATTTATCTATTTGTTAATGAAAAATATATATATATATATAATATATATATATATATATATATAATTAATTTCCCTTTTTGTATTATTTATTAGCACAATCTCGTTAATAAACAAAATGGTATTTCCCCTTCGAATCACACCATATAATTTTGATAGAGATTATGATTTCTTATTGTTTCAAATGTGTTTTGATGCATAAATTTGTATAACACCGTGAAAAAACCCAAGGAATTGTAACTTTGCAAATTAAACAATTTAAATTTATGATTCTTACAATTTTTTATTAGATTTTGGCAAAATTGAGCGGAAAAAATGCTAATAAATAAGGTCTTTTTTTCTATTATTTAAACTACACTTTATTTCATTTTATTGGTAGAAAGACTTGAAGTATTATTGTAAAGTAACCATTGTTTAAAAAAATGAGAAAAAAGAAAGAAAAAAAACATCAAAATTAAAATGCAATAAGTTCATGGTAATTGCACTTTTTACTTGTTATCATTTACCACAGGGACTTCACTCGCGGATCAATACCATACCATGTGCATTGATATTGGGGGATATGTATTGAGGAAACAATGACATAATATATTGAGCATATAATACGGGATAAAGGGTTTTTATATTGACAGCTATAAAAAAATGGAGCTCAAAGTAATGAACAAATATAAAGGGATATAAAAAATGTTAATGAAAAAATGGATACCTACAATATCTAGTGAAAGTAGGGGTATGGGATATATATTGAGGAAAAAATGACATAATATATTGAGCATATAATATGCGGTAAATAATTTTTACATTGGCAATTATAAAAAAAATGGAGCTCAAAGGTAACGAAAAAATATAAAGGGGTATTAAAAATGCTAATGAAAAATGTACTTACAATATCTAGTGAAAGTAGGGATGTTTTAATTGGGAAGGTGTATTGTGTCGTATTGGTAGGGGGTTAAATAATGTGAGTTTTAGAGGTATTTTCCAATATGTAGTCAAATTAAGGGTATTTTTTAGTATACACATGTTATACCAGAGGTTCATTGAGTGAAGCGACACAATATCAATATCTAATATACAAGGAGGTGTAGTGTAATTAATGAACAAAATAATTTTCTTAGCTACAACTAGGAAATGCAATTTCTAGCAAGGTTATGATTTCTTCTCACTTAAATGCACTTTTGAATGTATGAATGGATTTGACACCTTAAAAAATCGAGAAGACATTTGAACTTTGTACTTTAAACAACTTAAACTTATGACTTTTAAAATATTTACAATATTTTATGCAAAATTGACCAAAAAGGTATTTCTTCTATTAGTTACATTATATGTCATTTCATCTACCACTTAGAGTACATGTATAGGTCTACATGTACATGGAATGAAATGAATATATCTGACTCTTAAGATGATGTTCCATCTATTTTAAATTGATAATTACTCATATAAATTTGTTCTTAACAACATTTAAATTTCTTTTTTCTTTTATGATAAATCATTTAATCATTCTTTACAAGTTTTATGAGTAACGTTTTTTTTGGTATGTCGTATTGATATTGTAACAAAGACAATTTACAGATCAATAATGTCCATAATAAAATGGAAGTGAATCTTCGTGGTTTAGAATCTTGTTACAATCTATATATGTTTACTTTATATATTAATTCTTTTATAATTTATAAAATAATATAATAGTAATTTAAAATAAAATTATTATTTTAATCAATATTTATATATTTTTTAATTTTAACACAGTGATATATGTCGTGAAGTAGGTATTTTGATGCTCATCATTGATTGATGTCTATCTATATTTATCATTCATTTAATTTGTATAATTATACTAATTATATTTTGACAGAAAATAATTGTTAATTCTATACTTAATAATATTAATTTCGACTATTAATTATATATATTTACACCGTAAGGCATTCCCTCTAAAATCAACTCCCCCAATTGCCACCGTGTACTTGTTTGAGCCATGCGATAAGAGGTTAGACGATTGAAACGTTCTAGACCGTTGGATGTAGTTTAGGTTAGTTTCTTATATTCTTTCCGCATAGTTTTTCTTGCTGCTTCAAATCTCGCTGAACGGGCCGTGTCTCTGGGCATCCCACTCCAGGTGCTTGGAGCTTGATGAGCTTTTATTTCCAATGAGGTTTTTGTAGGCAGAGTTTTTAATGGATCTTCCGAGCTTTAGATTTCCTCCAATGGAGGAGGAACTTGTTGGCTTCTATCTAAAGAAAAAGATCCAAGGCGACCACTGGTTCAGACAAGGCAATTCGCAATGAGAAGCTTCAATGCATCGATCAGAAGAAATTTCTCGTGTTTTATGAAGGAAAATCCCCTTATAGTCAGAGGATGGACTAGATTATGAATGAGGATGCCAAATTCAGATCCTCCACAGTCAAGGTCATTAGTTTACTTTGATAATCATTTTATCCTGATCTTCTATAGACCGTCAAATGAATAATTAGGATGGATCTTCCAGGCTTCAGATTTCATCCAAAGGAAGAGGAACTGGCTGGCTTCTATCTAAAGAAATTGATCCAGTGCTACCACCCAATGATCCACAGCTTCCTCGTGAAGTCCATGCGCGGGTATAGCTAATGAATAAAAAATTATTCTATATTTACTTCGCTTTCCTTGTTTTATTAATTTATTCAGCTAGTTTTTGACTCTTGTGACGTCTGGTTTTCTTTTTTCTACCCTCTAAAAATTAAACCATTAGGGTTAGGGTTATGGTTTTGAGGATGGGGATATCACAACTAGGTCTCTTCAAATTATCAGTGATAGATGGAATAAGCTTCTTCAGGTATTATTTTATTTTTGGAAGATGTGTCATGATTCAATGCTCCGGTGACGATGGAAACTATGTATGCTTTAGATTAATCGTTCTAGAGACAGTTCACTTGAGTTCAAGATAGTGAGACTTGAGTTCAATGAGACAATTCGACTTGGTTTTAAGGAGCCAGTTTAAGGGTGCAGACTTGGTGAGACATATGATTATGCACTAGCAAGAATTTATATGTTTTTGAGCTCAGGGAAATAGTTCTAGATCTGTGCCTGAGGTCTAGGAGAGCTAGAGTGCATCACTTTTTTTTCTATAAAGATTTTCTTTTTTAATTTTCCAGAAAGAAAAAAACATACACTTTCATTAAAAGAAAAGCAGTTACAATTACTTTGGAACCTCTGCTTTTAATAAGAGAAACATTGACCGTCCCATTCTTTTTTAACATGGACCTATCATTCTTTGGAACCGATCATGCTCTCTAAAGAGACAAGGGTTTTGAGGGGAACACCAAAGCCTGCAAGATAGACCAGTTAGTGTTTCCAGACTTGTCGCCAGACAGCCTACTGATCCAGGCCATAGAAACTTCTTTTGCTCTTCTTTACTTTCAATGGGGAGCAATTTACTTTCAATGCTCACTGAATTCATACTACTCTGGTTTATGAAAAAATTTCGAGATCTCTCATTTCCCAATTCCATGTTTAATATATATAATATATATATATATATATATATATAGGTATATATATATAATAATATATATATAGTATATATATATATAATCACACATTACCTTTATATTGAACTATAATATAGAATGCACCTCTCTAAACATCAAAACTAACTTCTTACGTTATTTCAATTTCTAAAAATAAAACTGTTTCTATTTCAATTATTATTTAACATACTAGAGAGTTTGTCAAATATGACAAAATGTTCAATACCTTTAATTCACATTTAAATATGCCATTTTTGAATTTGTGCTACCAGAACTGAGCTATTGAAAATACTGACAATAGACTGAGGTCACAATACTTTGAAAATATTGGGCATCATAATCATTGAATCTTTGGATCACACCTTATTGTCAAACCATTATTACATGTTTCCTCTTATTTCCTGGTATTGCCCTTGTAACCAGTTTTGAAAGTTATGGTCATACAGTTTGTATATTAGAATGTGAAATGTGTATGAATGTTCAATGCCCAAAAATTTTATAGTGCATACTTTTAGAATTACCTACCAGCTTGGTAGCTGTTTCCTCTTATTTCCAGTCTACACACTAATTATAAACAAAATTAGCCAATGGTCTATACCAAATATCTTAAAATGTGAGCATAACACTAAGGGTATAATTGGGCTTTGTTTCCTTGAATGTAATGATCCAGACTTTGCAAGGACTTCTTTAGGGTTATTTTATTTTATTTTATCCAAGGACAGATTCTTTAACTTAAAGAAAAGTATTGCAGTTGACCTGAATAGGTCCAGCATCACAAGCAAAGTGGCCCTCAAAGGGCGAAATGTAGAGCATGAGTTGTTTTCTGTGGCTTAGTTATCATGACCAGGATATACTATCATCAAAATTATCTAGGATTTTAACATGGCCCCAATCCCTTACTCATGTCTTAAGGGAAAATGAAAGTTTGTGGGTGTCTGACATTATGTCATCTTCAATTTTTCAACCACAGCCCCATTGGCAGAACTTTTCATTTTTGACTCCAAATTTTCAAGCAGAAGTTTTGTGAAGCTCGATTTCTTCAGTTAATCTTGAACCTTGATAGTGCTAAATATCTAGACCATGGTGATTGTATCTGCACATAAATATAAGTCCTAACCCTAGAAAATCAAAATCTTAACCTTCCATCAAAATTGTTGTAACATAAATACAAATTCTGTAAGTTTGACTTCATTTCAGTAAGGCAGTTTGACTGGAGTTCAAGAGACAGTTCACTTGAGTTGGGGTGATTTTAGGGGCGAATGTTTGCCCTTTGGCGAAATTAAGGGGTTTTAAATTTTTAGTGGGCGAATATTTTGTATCATAGTACATTTTTACAAATCACCTCAAATAGCCCACCTTATTTTAAGGGAGAGGGTAAAAAAGGTAAATTTAGCCCTTGAAATTAGGAGTTACAACCTTCCTTTCGCCCATTTTCAAGAATAGGCTTTATTTAAGTGAATCCATTCGCCCATTTTCAAGAATAGGTTTTATTTAAGTGAATCCTATGGGCCAAAGGCCCAAATACCATATTTATAAAAGAGGTATGGTAAATTAATAAAAATATAAATAATGAGAGGTATGGTAAATAAATAAAGCATAATTAATAAAAATATAAATAAATGAGAGGTATGGTAAATAAATAAAGCATTTTTTATATTTACTCCATAAGTCACGTTATATACATGCAAGGGTGTAAACAAATAAAAATATAAGCAAAGTGGAGGTATGGTAAATAAATAA
>APFE030856276.1:70536-122845 GCA_000404065.3 Pinus taeda
CCCTAAGAGTGGTAGATGTGGAGTTAAGATGGATATAGGTTGGTTTTTATGATAATGAAGATATTAAATAGACTTAGGAAATTATATTGTAAAAACATATTAAGGTGAATGGTTAAAGCATAGACATTGGAGAAGTATATTTGTATACTTCTGTTTTAAACTGAAACAAATCCAGGGCTAAAATGGATGGATTGATTGCACTAGTCATCGTTCTATAACTTTCCAACATATGCTGGAGTAAACAGATTGTAATTTGGATAATTTTTCTAATTGCAAACGGGAACATACTTGTGTATTGGCAGGGTGTTTACGAGGTCCCTAGAAGTGGAGTAAACATATTGTAATTTGGGTAATTTTTCTAATTGCAAACAGGAACATGCTTGTGTATTGGCAGGGTGGTTATGAGGTCCCTAGAAGTGATGACTTTGAATTTTTCTTAGTTTTATATATTGTATTAGGTTTTTACTCATGCTTTCTGTGAATGGCACGGGTGAATTTTATCTTACACCCACTAGATTATCGATATGTAATTTCGGTACTTTTGATTTCGAAAGATATTTTAAAGAAATGCAATGATTTCATTTGTGTATTCAATAAACACAAGATTTTATAATTGAGTAAAATATTCACCATGCCTGGTGAGAGATTCGCCAAAAAATTATATATACATATCATATTATTGATAAAATCGCCTTCCATTTTTCCTATATACCATGGAGATTCGCCCATTTATTATACATGTAAATTTGGAGGGGTTCTTAAAATTTTCTCTGCACTTGAGTTCAAGATAGTGAGACTTGAGTTCAATGAGACAATTTGACTTGGTTTTAAGGAGTCAGTTTAAGGGCGCAAACTTGGTGAGACATATGTACTAGCGAGAATTTGTATGTTTTTGAGCTCAGGAAAATAATTCTAGATTTGTGCCTGAGGTCCAGGAGAGGTAGAGTGCATCACTTTTTTTTCTATAAAGTTTTTTTTTCTTATTTTCCAGAAAGAAAAAAAACATACACTTTCATTAAAATAAAAGCAGTTACAATTACTTTCGAACCTTTGTTTTTAATAAGAAAAACATTGAATGTCCCATTCTTTTGCAACAGAGACCTATCATTCTTTGGAACTGATCATGCTCTCTGAATAGACAAGGGTTTTGAGGGGAAAACCAAAGCCTACAAGACAGACCAATTAGTGTTGCCAGAATTGTCGTCGAACAGCCTGCTGATCCAGGCCATAGCAACTTCTTCTGCTCTTCTTTCTACATCATCGTCCAACTTTCCTTACTTTGAATAGCTTTACACATTCTTTCGAATGTGGGGAGCAGTTTACTTCAATGCTCACTGAATTCGTACTAATCTGGTTTATGAAAAATTTCCAAGATCTGTCATTTCCCACTTCCATGTTTATATATATACATATATATATATATACATAGATAGAATCACACAACACCTTTATATTGAACTATAATACAGAATGCACCTCTCTAAACATCAAAACTGACTTCTTACATTATTTCAATTTCTAAAAATAAAATTGTGTCTATTTCAATTATTATTTAACCTAGTAGAGAGTTTGCCAAATATGACAAAATGTTCAATACCTTTAATTCACATTTGAATATTCCATGTTTGAATTTGTGTTACGAGCTATTGAAAATATTGACAAGAGATTGAGGTCACAATACTTTGAAAATATTGGGCATCATAATCATTGAATATTTGGATCACACCTTATTGTCAAACCATTCTATTCATTGTCATCGTTTATCTGAAAAGTTTAAAATCTTAGTGTTCACTTCTATCAAAAGAGATCCAACGAGTGTCTCCATTTTGCAAAAGATTATGAGTCTAAATATTCATGGATTGGGAAGTACCAACAATGAAAATGAAATGTACATATATCTCTTTCTGCATAATCACAACAAAATATATGAATTTGGAATTTTATAATGATATGTATTATAGATTCAATGAATTCAATTGATAAGGCCTGCATAGCTGCAACTCTTTCAATCTCCATCTAGCCTTATTGTTTCTTATATATGTCTACACTTCCATGTAACAGTCAGAGAGATTTCAATCAGGACTTTATCAGAATTTGGGATGCGGATAAACTTCTCTGTCATTTTCTTTTTGATCCCCTTTACAGAATGTTGTTTGTAGCCCCCTTCTGCATGATGTCTGAGTACAAAGACTCTGAATATCTCTATACGATTGTTTATGCTTATTCCACTTCAACAAAATCAACACCAATGGAAAACCAATAGTCAATATTGCAATTTAAGACCAGTGGGGGAAAGAGGAGCTGGACTGGTGCAATAAGTCCAAGATTGCAAGAGGATGATCAATCTCCAACCTCAACAAAGAAGAGTTGCTTTGAACCTAAAGCACATGTATGGACTGAAAGGGTTAGGAGGAGTAAAACGAATTGTATGCTCAATACTCTAGAGTTTCTATTACCTGAGGGTCTCAATCCAAAGGTAGTACTTGATGATTTCTGTCTGGAATAAAAGTTCAAGACACTAATACAGGCCATGAGCTAAGAAAATGAGTATAAAATAGATTTTTATGTCTATACAGGCATGTTAGATTTTGATTACAGAGTTGTGTTTTTTGTTGTTATTATCAAAACTAATTTTCTAGACACTGAATTCTTGAAGTATTTGTTTCTCAGGTGGACAAAGGAAAAATTGTTGATGAGGCTATAGATTACATCAAGACCCAGCCCAACAATCAGAATTGGAAGCACATCGTAGTAGAAGGATTGAGGTCACAATACTTTGAAAGTATTGGACATCATAATAATTGAATCTTTGGATCACACCTTATTGTCAAACCATTCTATTCATTGTCATAGTTTATCTGAAAAGTTTAAAATCTTAGTGTTGGGATTTTATAATTGTGCCATGTTGTTTATTACCTTAACATATTTTCTGAATGGGTATCCAATTACAAAATAGATGATCCAAAGTAGTGTACATTAAACTGCTTTACCAGCAATCTGGTTTGAGTCTGTGAAGTAGTTTTTTTTATAATGCTACGATTGTATGTTGTATTTATGTTCAAATTTTCAGATATTTTCTCACCTCAGTGGAAAAACACAGTGAGGTACACAGATAATTTCTCAATACAAAAATTAATGATTCTCATGTAGATTTGCAGTAACTCTCTGCTTATTAGACTAATAGGCATCCATGCTCTTACAGGGGCTTGAAGTTCCGAACCCGCTATTTACTTACCACAAAGTATTATAAAAATGCATTGGATTTTCAGGAAAACCAATGTCAGAAGTTTGAAGTATGCATCAAATCCTTGGAATGGTTATAGGTTATCGGTATGCATCCCAACCACAAAGTGTCATAAAACTGCAACGAATGTCAGAAGTAGTTTGATGTATGCATCCCAGCTTGGGAATGGATATATTTTGCAGAGAAATTGCACAAATGAAAGAAAAAAACAAATCATTGCTCGTAGAGCAAAAATCCACTGGTTGGGGTATCCACAGAGATTATCTATTACCAGCCTTTTGTAAGGTATGTTCTTCAGGACCAACTATGGTGGTATTAAGTTCATCTACGGTACAACTTAAGTCCTTGGCTGTGACTTGCTGGTTATTGTTTTTTGACTTAAAAAAATCAAAGAAAGCACACTTCAGGATGTAGTTCTATATATAACAGAGAAAATCCGATTAGGAATTTCTGGAAAATAACACTATCAGTATACATAGCTCCTAGAATGTATCAAATATCGTAGCTAGTACTTGGCTGTGACTTGCTGGTTATTGTTTTTTGACTAAAAAAATCAAAGAAAGCACACTTCAGGATGTAGTTCTATATATAATAAAGAAAATCCGATTAGGAATTTTTGGAAAATAACACTATCAGTATACATAGCTCCTAGAATATATCAAATATCGTGTAGAGATCTTCAGAGTCCCTGTACTCAGACATCATGGGGGAGGGGGTGATAGACAACATTCTATAAATGGGATCCCAAAGAAAATGGCAGAGAAGTTTATCAACATTCCAAATTCTGATAAGGTCCTTATTGAAATGTCTCTGACTGTTACATGCAATTATAGCCATATAACAGAAACAATAAGGCTAGATGGAAGGACTAGCAGGTACCTAGGCTTTCTATTCATGTGATATGGTGTTTATTTGAACACGTACTGCATCTTGGAAATGAAAGACATTTATAGATTTTTTAAACATTTCCGAGTATCTTAGTCATAAATCTTGATATCATTATGATTATATCTATATGTTATTGATTAGACATTAGAGGTAATCTCCTGAAATCAATTATGTTGTTTGCCTAATTTTTCAGATTGAGTACAAACCTTCACTTATATTCTTTATTGAAAGCTGCACATATTTAGTTTTTATGGGATGGTGATGGAAACAAACACTTCTCATCAATCTTATAGTAATAATTTCAAGTTGTTTTTCATAAATTTCTAGATAATGGGTTGGTTGGATTGTGTTTCAGTCTTTATAGTCTTTATTGGATTTTCGGAGTATTTTTATGATGTTCTAACTTTATTATAATTAAAACTATTGAATTTATGTTAATTGCAAATTTTAATATTTAATTATTTGTTAGATATTTGTAAATGGCAGTTTTTCATTTTTCATTTTTACTGGATGTGTTTGGATTTTGAATTTTTAATCTATTTCTTACATCCTAGAAGATTTTGGACAGTCAACTTATTTCTTTACATCTGAGAAAAAGAAACCGCCCAAATAAAACAATTTTAGACCTATTCCACTCAATTTAATTGTTATATATGAAATATACAATCAATTATCTATATAAAAAATGACACATTTATATATTTTGTTTTGATTATACAAAAATGGATATGTACATTTTGTTTTGACTGTTGGTACTCCCCCTCCATCAATATTTAGAATCATAATATTTTGCAAATGGAGATATTTGTCAGATCCCTATTGATAAAAGGGAACAATGTTCTTTTAAATTTGTGGGTTAAACGATTGCAATGATGGAATGGTTTCACAATAAGGTGTGATCCAAAGATGCAATGATTATGATGCCCAATATTTTCAAAGTATTATGACCTCATTCTCTTGTCACCATCCAGTTCAATAACCGCACTTAGTAAGACTTTTGATGACTCCATATCTGCAGCTCAATTGTTTAGTTGGCCGCTTAATTGTTTAGTTGGCCTTGGAAAAGTTCTGGTGACACAAATTCAAACATGGTTAGATGCCTGCACTGATTCAAAAGTTATTTAAAGGTATTGCAGATTTTTTCAAATTCTCTAACTCCTACTAAGATTAAGTAATGATGGAATTACAGACTGAGAACCATTCTAGATATTGTACTTACCTACTTATTTAAATTCTTAACAAATCTTGAGGGACATTATTGGGCAGTTGTCATTTTTATTAACTTTAACTTGAGAAGAAAAAGGTATTACAGATCTTATTGTAAAATTGACCATTTTGCTAAATAAAATTTGCTTATATATTAATTTCCAAATCTAATTAGAATATGAATTTATTAGAATTGGAATGATCTTAAATCCCTAGGAAATTGGTGGGCGGCGAGCCACCTCACATGAATCTAATTTAACTTGAAAAAAAAGCATTACACATCTTATTGTAAAATGGACCATTTTGCTAAATAAAATTTTCTTATATATTAATTTACCCATCTAATCAGAATTAGTAAATTGGTGGCAGGGAGCCACATGGCACATTTTTTTTTTTAATTTATTAAAATTCAATGCAACCTAACGAACTCTATAACCCACTACAACCATTGATAAGCACTTAGACGACGCATATGGTGAGCATATTCCTTTGAGAAGCAATCTAGGCACTCAATTAAAAAAATAATAAAAGTCAACTGATCCTCATCCACCCTAAGTTGAAATAGGAAGCCTTAAGCAATTATGATATAACAAGAAACTCATTACAACCATTGATAAGCACTTAGACAAAGCATATGCTGAGCATATTCCCTTGAGAAGCAATCTAGACACTCAATTAAAAGTCAATCGATCCTCATCCACCTTAAGTTAAAATACGAAGCATTCTGCAATTATGATATAACAAGAAATAGGAAGCCTTACTCAATTATGAGATAACAATAATCATATAAATAATACATGTTTTAATGATTATATAGTAAGTTTTAAGGGTTTGTTTTTTATTTTTATTTTTTTTTATTTTCGGTTAGGTTAGGTTAGGTACATTTAATCTTAGTTTAACTCCTTAATTGAATATGTCAAAACAAAAGCCATTCTCCACACAAATGAATGATTACTGATGTTAAAATAACTTAAAACTCAAGTTGAGCAGTGACATAGGGAATCAAGGGAACTAATTGTGTGATTACTCTAATATGAAAGACAAAATTGAAACCTATAGTTTTGGAAATCTAATATAAGTGCATTTACCTCAAATGCTCCAACTTTTCCTATCTATGAAGACTATGAATTTAGCTATCATTTTTTTTAATAAAACAACATATTTTGGGGAAAACCTCCAAGCATGTCCCCTCATTCTAAATATTGGCACCCAAGGTAAACTCTACATCTTTCAGGGCACAAGGCTCTAGTGCTACTACACAATATGGGTAGTTAAGACATTTATTTAAGACAATCCAAACAAAGTCTAACTTGTTCAAAGATGAATTCAATTTCTTTTGTTCTTTCAATTGTTTAAATGTCTCTGCAACAACTCCATACATTGTCATCAAGCTCAAGAATAAATACCCTGATTCTCCCGAATTTCACAAGCTTCATAAATAATTTATTCAAGCCCTAAATTGATAACTCTCATAGTGTCATTGATGATCTATTTACTTAGGCAATTCTCTTCCACTTGTACGTTTGTCCACATCTAGCAACTAGTTATTTTAATTTTGATCTTTTAACAAGTTTTCCATTACAAGTATAGAATTGTCTTCTTCCTCAATTATGCAAACTGGATTCTGTTGCGATTGTTAGTTCATCATTTTTACAAAAAGAAGAACTCTATGTCAAGTACAATATTTTTTTAAGCTCAAACATTTATTTTTGTGCCAGAGAAAGTAAAAGAATGTTTTTGAATCTTTAACAGAATTTCTTGGGAATAAAAGCTAGAGAAATTCAATAGACATGTATTACATCTAACACATTTTTTTTATCAGAATAAGGAAACCTTATTTTCAAAATTGAAATCTATTGATGGCACTAGAAGGATACAATGGTCCAAAGAAAATAAATAATACCATTATTTTATAGTTTGGACATATTACACGACTAAAATAAGGATAAGAAGCAACAAGTAGCTAAATTAACAACATTATATAACAAATGATGAGGGAGTTTATTAATGTTCCTCTTATTACTAAAGTCTTTCTATTAAGCTTTCCTTATAAAATTAGACCAATTTCTAATGAACAAAAACTGTTATCCATTGCATTGTGAATTAAGCTGATATGACATTACTTTGTTATGAAATGTTTGATTTAAAACATTTACTTATAAAGATTCCAGAATCTTAATGAAGAGCATTTTCATAAATCTTTTCGAGTGAAGTGTTGTGCATTATCTTCACTTTGAACATATCTTGGTTGGAATCTCCCTAAAACATAACATATGATTAAAAAAAACACCAATAAAGAAACAAAATCGCTAATGTTTCTTATGCCATTGCCTTACGGCGTTTCCTTTACAACATGTGGTGCAAATGCTAGTTTAATTTATATGAGATTAAACAAAATACAAAATGATCTTAAAATATTCAAATATTTATGATAATGTTAATATCTAATTTATAATTGATAATTATTAGCGTTCAAATTTGTTTGTATTATAAAAAAAAATGTTTACATTAATTCTTAGAAAATAGATTACATCATAAGGTTTATCACCTCCTCTCGCCTTAATCTAACCGGATTTATTGGAGAGTTTTTATTACTAATTATATGAATAATTTATTTTAATTTTCAAAAAATAAATGAGTTGGAGTATTCTTTTTTTTAAACCCTGACGAAAACTAGGACACTTATAATACAATCTAGTGCAATCTTCGTATAATATTTTCCATTTGTCGGTGATTATGAAAAGTTTAATTGGTTTCGAGTTACTTGGAGAGGGTACATTCCAAATAGACTAAAATGTTTTTTATGGTTGGTATTACATGATCTTGTTTGACTTGGAAAACCTTGAGGAGGAGGGGATTTATTGGGTGACTGGTATGCAATTTTCTTCAGGGAAAATCGGACAGTGTGGAATATTGGTTTCTTTTCTACATTGTTCCTATTCAAAGGTGGTTTGGGGAGAGATACTTAACTCTTTCAGCATAAATGTATGTTTTGTGGGTCCTTTAATGTTGGCATGCATCAAATTATGGTATCAAAAGCACAAAGGTTTTTGATTCTCACCTTTATATATATTATATGGTCAATATGAAAATCAAGAAATTATGTTATCTTCTAAGAAAACACTGTTTGTGTTAGAACTGTCAGCATTAAATATGTTCAGAAGTGTGGTTGTGGTGCTCTCTTGGTCATGGGTTGGTAAATATTCAGATATACGATGATGCAAAGGGGGTCATCCACTCGGTAAGAAGCACAACAAATTCAAACCACCTATTTTAACTAATTGGATGGTTCTAATCACAGATTTGATTAAATCATTTCAAAACATTAATTTTGAACACATCTACAAAGAGCAAAATATGATAGCCCACTTCCTATCCAAGACAAAACTTGAGAGGTCCTTCCACGGATGATCCATTATGCCATTTTGAAAATAACATAAAGATCAAGGTTGACACTGTCATTTTTAATTAAAGTTTCCTATCCAAGAAATAACTATAATAATGTTATGGATATATAGGGAACATGATTTGAAAACACACACTCACATGTTGACCAGGAAAGAATATATTTGGAGGAATATTTTTGAATTTTGGATGAGTTTAATGGCAATAACAGTTTTCTTTCTTCTATGGAAAAAAAAAAAAAATTTAGTTGTGTTTCTGTATATTTTAAGTTACTAATCTGATCTGGTTTTTATTTGTAAGAAGTTAATATAATGTTTTAACCTGTATTTTGATACCTCCTTTTATGTTAGACTCATCAAAAGTCTGAATCGGCCCCAGACATTTTGAATCTGTAATAAGGATGATAGAATAAATTATACTTCTGTGTAGTATGTTGATGGTAACAGAAACATGAATATATAAACTTTCTCATGAAAGCATCGTTTTTTTTCTTTTGAGAAGAAAAAATTAATTTAAAAATATTTTGAAAGCATTTTTTTTTCTTCCCAGAAGAAAAAATAAATTTAAAAAAAAAATTGTGACAAAAAAATGGCCAAATAATAATAAGACATGGCGTTTGCAGGAGGCACAAGGCTTACAACTGGCTGAAAAGCATTTGCGGATGCGCGTGAAGGAAAAGGAATAAGATCAGGTCAGGGAGCGCCCATTATAGTCTAGTACGTTCTATTCCAAATAAAATAGCACTCCATTAAATCTTGCGTCACTCAGATTAGTTCTCTTCCAAGGTTCGAGGGCGGGACAATCCTTCTATTCCCGGCCCGTCCCCAATTCCAGGCCTGCTCCATTATTGAGAGGACATCCGCGGTAGGAAATTGAATCAGAGAGAAAAAATTTTGCATTCTCCTATGTGATGGCTATAAGGGAACGGATGTCTAAAGTGTATGCAAATTCCATAACAGACAGTCAAATAAAATGCTCTGTTTTTAACACTTTGTTTTTTAACTCAGAAAACTGAAAATCGCTTTCTGGAAATGGTGTTGTAGCAACGCTGAACAATACTCTTTTTCGACACAGTAAGCTGAAATTCGTTTTCTGGAAACGGTGTTGTAGCAACACATTTTGGTGTTGCAGCAACATTGATTTGGTGTTGCAGCAACGCTATTGGAATTTCTTATAATTCAAAATAAAACTGAAAACAGAACAATACTCAGCAACACTGAAACTAGTGTAACAATAACGTGCAAGTGGTGTAACAACAACTCAAAATTAACTTGTATTCATAAACAGTAAACCAGCTGATACAAATTCGTTTTCCTCTTGACAGAGGGATAACAACAGGAACACTTCAGTTCCAGAAACCAATTTTCACTATCTCAGAAAATTACAGGTTCAGCACTGCTGTGCATTACAGGAAAAATTCTCTATCAGTCTTCTCACCTTAAAACAAAATTGTTGTTCATTACATTTATAGGAAAAAACATATCTGAGTTTAAACAATAAAATAACCAAAATATCTACTAATGCTTATCTGTGTATTGAATGCAGCAAGCAGTGATGCCTTTCTCAAGAAATCAAGTCGCAGTTGCAGAGGAATTCAATTCTAAGAATCTAATGCACATTAATGTGCAAAACATCAGGAGCGACTTTGCGGCATCGAACAGGCTGGAACATCTATGGAAAAAATCAGATTTCTTTCCAGCTGTTTATTGTTGCAGTTGGAATTAAATTCCAACACTCCCCCTTAATTTCAACTGTTGCATACCCAGGCATTTCCTAAAATGATCAAAACTTTTCTTTGCCAATGGTTTTGTCAAAATGTCAGCTAGTTGATCCTCTGTTCTGCAGTGTTGCAAAACAATCTCACGATTGTTAACCAATTCATGTATGAGGTGAAATTTGGTATCTATGTGCTTTGTTCTTTTATGAAAACAGAGCTTTTAGACAATGCTATTGCAGATCTATTATCACAGTAAATGGTTGTGCCATTTTCTTGTTCATGACACAAATCTCTGAGAACTCTTCTCAGCCACACTGCTTGGCATGCTGCTGTTGTTGCTGCCACATACTCTGCCTCTGCTGTTGACAAAGACACAACTGGTTGCTTCTTGGAAGCCCATGAGATGGCTCCCGATCCAATTTGAAACACATCTCCTGATGTGCTTTTCCTATCATCAACACTTCCACCCCAATCACTGTCAGTGTAACCTGTCAACATGAAACTTTCAGAAGAGGAGTATAAAATATGAAAACCCTTCGTTCCATTCACATACCTTAGAATCCTCTTGGCTGCCTGCCAATGAGTCTCTTTCGATCTTTCCATAAATCTGGAGATTAAACTCACAACGTGCATAATGTCTGGCCTAGTTGTAGTCAAGTACATAAGGCTGCCAACTATGCTTTTGTACAATTTTGGATCAAAATCCTTGCTGCTCTCTTCTTTGGTCAATTTCAACCCCACTACAGTTGGAGTCAAAGCTACCTTGCTATTCTGAATGTTAAATCTCTTCAACACTGTTTCTACATATTTATCTTGAGAAATGAAAACACCATTTTCACTTTGGTCTACTTCAATTCCAAGAAAATATCTTAAGAAGCCCAAGTCAGTCATTTCAGATTCACTTTTCATGGCTGCTTTAAAATCAACAATGAGAGAAGCATCATTGCTAGTAAAAATCAGATCATCTACATATAAAACAACAATAATAATCTTATCGTCATTTTCCTTTATGTAGAGTGTGGGTTCACCATCACACTTATCAAACCCATTCTCAATCAGATAAGCATCTATTATGCTGTACCATGCTCTTGGAGCTTGCTTCAGCCCATAAAGAGCCTTCTTCAGTTTGCAAACTTTATGCTCTTGGCCATCAACTTCATAACCTGAAGGTTGCTCAACATAAACCTCTTCTTTTAACACTCCATTCAGGAATGCAGATTTAACATCCCTCTGATAAATCTTCCATTTGTGTTGTGCTGCAATAAACAACACTGTTCTAACTGTTTCCATCCTTGCTACTGGTGCAAAGGTTTCATCATAGTCTTTGCCTTGTTGTTGCTTGTAGCTTTTCACAAAAAGTCTTGCTTTGTGCCTGTCAATCTTGCCTTCAACATTGCTTTTGGTCTTATAGACCCACTTAACTCCAATGGCATCTTTCCCTTCAGGGGGGTCCACTAACTCCCATGTTTTACTCTTTTCAATTGCACCAATTTCTTCATTCATTGCTTCAATCCATTTATCTTCATCTACAGCATCTTCAAAACGAACTGGGTCATCAACATGACAATACAAAGCGAATAATGAATTCAGACCGGTATTGTTACTTACCTCTCCTTGTTCATAAATCTCATTCAGATTTCTGAATCTTGGTCGTCTTGGTGTGCTTGGAGTTCCATCCGAACTTGAGGGTATTTCAGATCCCTGTGGTGTGCTTGAAGAAGCACTTCCTTGACTTCTTAAGGCTGTTCGAATTCCAGCTTGTGGTGTGGTTTGTTGAGCTTGCTGTGGTGGAGGAGGAGCCACCAAGGAAGGATTATTTGCTGTTGTCCCTTCGTGTTCTTCTTCATGAGACACAATTGTCTTCACATTCACTGTTTTTTCTAAGCTTCCATCCCAAGCTTCATCTTCAAAGAACTGCACATCCCTCCTTATTATCAATTTCTTAGTGGATGGATTATAGAGTTTGTATGCTTTTGACTCATCACAATAGCCAATAAACACACACTTCTCCCCCTTACTATCAAGCTTTTTCCTTAGCTGATCCGATACATGTGCATAAGCTACACAATCGAATACTCTCATGTGAGTGACAGTATGCTTTTGACCACTCCATGCTTCTTCTGGTATTTTGTTCATGACAGCTTTAGTTAGGCATCTATTCAAGATGTAAACTGCATAAGTGACAGCTTCTGCCCAATACTCATGAGACAAGTGCTTTGCCTTCAGCATACTTCTAACCATGTCAAGAATGGTCCTATTCTTTCTTTCGGCAACACCGTTTTGCTGAGGTGTATACCTTGCGGTGAACTGCTTTTGCATGACATTCTCTCTGCAAAAACGAAAAAAGTCTTGGGAGATGTATTCTCATCCTCTATCTGTTCTGAGCACTTTGATATAATGCCCACACTACTTCTCAACAAGAGTTTTGAAGTGGCAGAATTTCTCAAACACTTCACTCTTCTGTTTCAGCTTATACACCCATGTCTTTCTGGTGTAATCATCAATGAAAGTTAAAACATATCTATTTCCGGCAAATGATAGTATTTGCATCGGTCCACACACATCAGAGTGAATAATTTGCAAGGGTGCTTTTGCCCTTATACTCTTTCCTGCTGGAAAGCTTTCTTTGTGTTGCTTGCCCAAGATGCAGCCTTCACAAAGGCTGTCCGGTTTTTCGATCAATGGCAATCCCTTTACCATTCCCTTTCTGTGCAACAGATTCAAGCCTCCAAAATTGAGATGTCCAAATCTCAAGTGCCACAACCAATTCACATCTTTCACTTGTTCCTGAAAGACTTCTTGTGTTACAGCTGCAATAGTTCTTCCTTCCTTCAAATCTGCACTGAGTTTGAGATGAAACATTCTATTGCTGGTCATCTGCACTTGTGCAATGATCTTCTTACTTGGAGGTATATCTCTGATTGTACACATATCATCTTTGAAGAACACATTGTAACCTTTGGCAATGAGTTGTCCAATGCTCAAAAGATTACATTTGAGACCAGGTACATAGTATACCTCTGGCACAATCATCTGTTCTCCATTTCTTGCTCGGATATTGACTCTGCCCTTACCCTTGACAGATATCTTACTATCAGTTCCTGTTGTTACCTCAGATTTCACATCTTCATCCAGATTGGCAAACATCTCAATATTGCCATTCATGTGATTACTACAACCTGAGTCTAAGAACCAAAAATCTTCTTGTTTGTCTTGTGCAATGTTACATGTTAACAGCACATTCTATGGATTCTTATTTTCTTCATTTGCAAAATTAGCATTCTGCCTACTATTCATGTCATTTTGTTTTTTCCTACATTCATTGGTATAGTGCCCATATTTCTTACAATAATGACATTGGACTTGAGATTTGTCATACCTTTGTCCATGAGCTTGCTGTTTGCTTGAACCTTAATCTTGGTTCTGATTGCAACTCTTTTCGCTTGTGCTTGCAGGATAATATCTGCCTCTATTTTGGCTTGTTCCACGACCTCTGTTATTTACTCTGCCTCGACCTTTTCTTTGGCTGAAAGACATCTGAGTCTTGAATGCTTGCTCAAAAGAGGAATCTGTTCCTCTACTCAATCTGTGTTCCTGAGACATAAGAGAAGCACTCAGTTCATCTACCATGAACTGTGAGAGATCTTTTGTTTCTTCTATTGCTACTACAATAGCTTCAAACCTTGAGGGTAAACATCTCAAGATCTTCTCTATGATCCTTCTTTTTTCAATAATTTCACCATGAGATCTTATCTGAGTTATCAACCCAATAACCTGAGTGAATAATGAATCTATTGTATCAGATTCCTTCATGCTGAGTGTTTCAAAGTCTCTCCTCAACATCTGCAACTTTGCAGTCTTCACCTTCTCCATGCCTTGATAAGCAGTTTTGAAAATATCCCATGTCTCTTTGGATTTTGTTGCTGCTGCAATCCGTGGAAAAATACTTTCATGTACTGATTGGAAGAGGAAAAAGAGGGTTTGGCATCCTTCTTCTTGTCACTCTTCAACTGGTCTCTTTCTGCTACTGTCAAAGTAGCCAATGTTGTTGCATCTACAGGTTCAGCATGGCCAGTTTCAACCAGCTCTCATATTCCTTGAGAAGCAAACAATGCTTTCATTGTTATGGATCAATAACTATGATTTTTCCCATTACACTGTGGTAGTTGGGAATTTGTCAAACCTGTTCCAGCATCTGCCATCTTAACTCTGTATAGGTAAAGAAGAGATACTGACTGTAAAATTAAAAACAAGCAAAAACTTTCTCTGCTGGAAAAAATCTGTTCAATAAGCTTCTTACAGCTCCTACAATGAAAAACAAAATTTGTTTTTGACTCACTGAGTGCCTAGACCAGCTCTGATACCATGTTTAAAGTGTATGCAAATTTCATAACAGACAGTCAAATAAAATGCTCTGTTTCTAACACTCTGTTTTTTAACTCAGAAAACAGAAAATCGCTTTCTGGAAATGGTGTTGCAGCAACACAGCTTGGTGTTGCAGCAACGCTGAACAAATACTCTGTTTTTGACACAGTAAGCTGAAAATCGTTTTCTGGACAGTGTTGCAGCAACACAGTTTGGTGTTGCAGCAACGTAGATTTGGTGTTGCAGCAACGTTGTTGGAATTTCTTATAATTCAAAATAAAACTGAAAACAGAACAATACTCAGCAACACTAAAACTGGTGTAACAGCAACGTGCAAGTGGTGTAACAACGACACAAAATTAACATGTATTCATAAACAGTAAACCAGCTGATACAAATTCGTCTTCCTCTTGACAGAGGAATAACAGCAGGAACACTTCAGTTCCAAAAACCAATTTTCACTATCTCAGAAAATCACAGGTTCAGCACTGCTGTGCGTTACAGGAAAAATTCTCTATCAGTGTTCTGACCTTAAAACAGAACTGTTGTTCATTACATTTATAGGAAAAAACATATCTAAGTTTAAACAATAAAATAACCAAAATATCTACTAACGCTTATCTGCGTATTGAATGCAGCAAGCGGTGATGCCTTTCTCAAGAAATCAAGTCGCAGTTGCAGGAGAATTCAATTCTGAGAATTTAATGCACATTAATGTGCAAAACATCATGAGCGGCTTTGCGGCATCGAACACGCTGAAACATCTATGGAAAAAATCAGATTTCTGTCCAGCGGTCCAGCAGTTTATTGTTACATATAGAATTAAATTCCAACAACGAAAACCCTCCTAATCGATCTTCCGAAGCTTCACTCTCCAAGGTCCATTGAAGGAGGTCGTATTAACCCTTTCCCCCCTGGTGCACTGCGTTTTTAGAGCGAACAGGCCCTGCCCTCAAACCAGCCCCCACTCTTTTCCATTCCAATGTCTCTAAATTATAACCCTTGCCCTTAAATGGTCCAGAAGGTGTTATTTCATGATCAGTCTGGCGTCCATCCAGATGATTGATCTCACTTACCTCTTGTCCCATCATTGTCACACTCGGAGTGACTTTATTGCCTCGTTCTCGCCCTAATTTCTCGGAGCGGTGGCAGTTCCTAATTTCTCGTAGCGGTGGCAGTTCCATTCCATGGCAGCTCTGCTTTCGACGACGAACACAACCATATCAGTGGCCGACAGACGACGACTCAGTTTGGCTAAAGGAAGCAGAAAATAGAGATGCCCCATTTGCAGTTCCTGATCTGCAGAAAGGCGAGAAATAAACTCCTCGTAACGAATGGAATCCGCATGGAAGACGAAGAAGCCGGTTCTCTCTCTTAATATCTCTGCTACTTTCACATGCTCCGGGAACTCTCTTATCAATCCATCAGCCACTTCCTCAATGACCACTAATTTGGCAGTGGGAAGATGTGGTGATCTAGAAGAAAACCATAACCCCATAAAATTCTCTGAAGGATAGATGGATACAGGGATTGGGTTGAGTACCAAAACCGGACTACCTGTGTGGGGGTTGTAATGATATTTTATAGAGAGGAATGCCACTATAATACTCCCACTGCTTGCGTAAGGGAATTCGTCAGGCAAGGGAAAGCGAGACCCTCGCTACTAGTTCCTCAAGAAAGCAACTCAAATGAGAGGGAGTCGATTCACTGATCCGCTTCCAGATTATCATTTTTTTCGACAAAACGGGGGTTGAACGGTTGAGTTTAGAATGGTAATAGAAAAACCCAATCTCGGATATAAATTGCTGACAAATTTAAGTTTCTAGAAATCAAGGGAACTCGCCAGGTAAGAGAGACCGACCGAGACCGTTGGTACTTGCTGCCCAATTAAGAATCCTCGAGGTAGTGTTTGTTTTTTTGGAGTAGTTTAACTGGGAGGAGGAATTTCCCGGATTCCGTTTCTTCTCCGAAAATCTTCAGGTTCTTGCCAACACTCCTCCAACGCGCTTTGTTTCTGATTTGATTGTCAGAATCTGTCAGAATCAAAATATCCCCGTCCAGTCAGCCAGGCGGCCCCTACTCGGCTCATTAATGCTATGAAGGTGGCCGGTGGGCAACTTGAATTCCATTTCAGACGCAAGAACGTTTCTGGCCAGAACTCCTCCACCTCCCTAGCTCCTGCTTCTCCAAAACTCAAGGACCTCCCTACGCTTGGGTAAGCAAGGTTCCGTTGCATCTGTTCCTTTTCTAAAAACGTTTTTGTTGCCTTGGTGATTGTTCTGTCAACATGACTGCTCCGAAACTTCAATCCTTTGAAACCTTGAGCTGCTGCTTGGATTCGTATAAAGGGAATCCACTATCTAAGGCGGCTTTCCTTTGAAACCTAGAGTTGTTGCTTGGATTCGTATAAAGGGAATCCATTCCCTAAGGCGGCATTCAATAGCAAACAATGAATGTTTACAAATTAGTTTTCATGCTTAGAATTTTAGAAATTGCTCGAAACCATTTATCTTCAGTCATAGACATTCTCTTCTCAACTAGATGTAATTTCCTTCATTATGATAAATATATGAATTCTTGTATTCATAAACAGCAATAAAGTAGTCGGTTGTAGCATGCTTTTTACTGTTGTAAACAACCTTACTTTCAGATTAATAATCTCACTTTGATTGTGATTCATAAACAGCAATATAGTCGGTTGTAGCATGCTTCTTACTGTTGTAAGCAACCCTACTTTCAGATTAATAATCTCACTTTGATTGTGCTTTTCTAAGACCCCGTAAGGCTAATTGTAAACAACCCTACATTCAGATTAATAAGCTCGCTTTGATCCTGCATTTAAGACACCGTAAGTCCAATGATATACAAGCACTAGTCTTCCTTTCCAACCATTGGTGAAACTCATAAACCTTATTTTTTCTTTGTTGGGATGAAATCTAGAATAATATACGCATAAATCAGAGTTCTTATTCCACTCTTTAGGCCATAACTCTGCCACTTGTTGGCTGTTTGAGATCTGAAATGAAGTCTAGAATAATATATTGCATAAATCAGAATTCCAGTTCCACCCTTTAGGCCATAAATTTTCCACTTGTTGGCTGTTTGAGATCTGTAATTTTATATAAGAAAACTAACCATTTTAGATCTCTTGACTACAACCAAAGAATCTTTCTTTTGGTTGTTCCAAAAATCTGCATTTCATTATTATTTCTTTGCGAAATCAAATCTACTCTTAAGCTTCAAAATCTGTCCATTTGAGTGGTTTTTGTTAGATTATGTTTTAAGATGCTCTTACATATTTGCTTTCGGTTGTGCTGTTTCATTCCGTTTTCTTTTAAATGCATATTTTTATTACGATTTCTCACTTATTTTGTTTTTTAATATTTCAAATTGTTTTAGAGTATTTAGAGTGTCTATCCATTCGGGGAGTGCAATGGTGTTGGGATGCTATAAACATAGTTTTACAATCTGCAACTGATGTGAAGCATTTGGTAATGAAAATTGAGTTTAGCGGAGATGCAGAAAGACTGCAACCTTTTCCTGAGATAGACTTTGTTGATTTTTTCAATAGCCATCCAGGATTAACCAATTTTGAAGTACATGGTGCTAGGTTTGTTGCACTGTCACAAAGAAACAACTCGACAACAAGTAAGCTTGTTCATCTCTAAATTAGAACATATTGTTTGGGATGTTGTCTATTATCTTTGCATTTATTTTTTAGTTAGTGTTTCTGTTGGAAAAATGGAAAACTCAATGAAAGATTTGTATTAATTTTTTCTTCTAAAGTTGTATTTTTTGATCTTGCAGTTGGATTCCTTGTTCACAATATCTTTCATGGAAAAGATTTTGATTACAATGAGGTCACCTTTGAATGTTGAACAAAAAATAATGACTTTAATGTCCTTAGTCAAATACAGCCCAAAACTAAAAGAATTGGTTGTAAGAGTTTTCTAAATGAAGAACTACCAAGAAATTGTAAACAAATTCAAAGACTGCCAAGAAACTGTAGACAAATTATTTGAGCAAGTTATGAGGTTCAAGCTTAGGAATTAGGTTGTCACAATTGAGAAAATGAATTCAAGGCTTCAATGTTTGATGTTTTTGGCTTACCTCTTATGGGAGGTCCATGCTTGATGCTTTTGGCTTACCTCTTATGGGAGGTCCGAGAAGCAACACAATCCTATGGTTTAAAGAGTTATGATTTTTGTACTTGGGGCATCAGAGATTAAGGTGCCTACCATATTTTTGGGCAATATAGCTTATGTGTTCTATTATGTAAATCTCAAATTGGCAAACTATTTAAGAATTAGACTTGAGTTGCATCTTCTTTACTTTTATTGTTGAAGTAGAGTTAAAATGTGCTCTTATAGTTATTGTCACATTTGAGTTTGAGATGGATATGGTAATATACCTAAGGTATACATTTTGGCACTTCTAAGGTGTCATTTTGCCTCCTCTTTGATATAGAGCTTCGGGATATCAGGAAATGATGTCTAGAATTCATTTTTAGCTTCTATCTTCTATAGAGTTATAAAGAGTGCACCTTTGTAAAAGGTTTGATCACCATTGGATGGATTTCTGTTGGAGGCAAAATCACTTCTATTTGGAAAATATTGGATAGCAACATATTTGGAGATACTATTTTTCCATGTAATCACACCCTTTGTATCAAAAATGTTATCCTTATTGCATATGATCTCTCCACTACTTTTATTATTTCCTGATCATAAACCTAGCAATGGTAGGTTTTGAAATGATTGGTTGTTTTATTGGAAAAAAAATTGTTGTATAATTTCATGAATTCTGTCCTTGATTTATGCGAGACATTTGTACAAAATTTATGGCTTTATAACCCTTTTCAGATGGTTATGGCCCACTTGAAAATATGTTTGATCATTTGTTTTAAGATGTTTTGGGTGTTATTCCTTATAGATCTTCTCTATTTGATATCCATAATAATTTCAAAGCTTGCTCCTAACTACATATCCCTAATTGGCATTTAATCTAAATCTATACTCCTGGTGTCTTAAATGCATGATCAAAGCGGGCTTATTTATTTGAATGTAGGGTTGTTTACAATTGGGCTTACAGGGTCTCAAAGAAGCACAATCAAAGTGAGATTATTAATCTGAATGTAGCGCTGTTTACAACAGTAATAAGCATGTTAAAACCAACTACTTTATTGTTGTTTATAAATCCTAGGATTCATATATTTATCATAATGAAGGAAATTACATGTAGTTGAGAGGAGAATGTCTATAACTCAAGATAAATGTTTTCAAGCAATTTATAATATTCTAACCATGAAAACTAGTCTGTAAACTTGCATTATTTGCTATAAACTTGCATTATTTGCTATTGAAAGTCACCTTAGGGAGTGGATTCCCTTTATATGAATTTGAGCAGCAGCTCTAGGTTTTAAAGGAAAGCCGCCTTAGGGAGTGGATTCCCTTTATACTAATCCAAGCAACATCTCTAGGTTTCAAAGGATTGAAGTTTGGGAGCAGTCATGTTGATAGAGCGATCACCAATGCAAAAAGAATGTTTTCAGAAAAGGAATAGATGCAACGGAACCTTGCTTACCCGGGTGTAGGGAGGTCGATGCTTTTTGGAGAAGTAGGAGGTAGGGAGGTCGAGGAGTTCGTGTCTGGTTTGGAATTCAAGTTGCCCACCGGCCACCTTCGTTGCATTAACGAGCTGAGTAGGGGGTGCCTAGCTGTCTGGACAGAGGATGTGACCGATCAGATCCAAAAGATTTTGATTTTGACAGATTCTAATAATCAAATTAGAAATGGAATGCGTCAGAAGGGTTGAAAGAATGTCGGTCAGAGCCGGAAGATTTTCCAGGCGGGAAGGGAATTTGGGCAATTCTTCCGCTTAGTTAGATTACTCCATCTCAATTATTCAAATACTTAATATTAATGAGTCAATAGGCTAAAACTCTTAGATGGATATTCATAATATAATTACTAATACTGAATATAAATACAAGTAGTTTCTTTCTTAAACAAGAGGGGCTGCGGGGCAGCTAGTCCCTGCCCCTGCCCTAAGCCGGCTAGCTGCATGGCCACTAGCTGCCCCGCCGGCTAGCTGGATAGGCTATATCAATGTTCTGCCATTGATTCCTCTGCTTCAAGAGCGCCACCTCCTTCCCCTGCAGCTTGGGATTTACTTCTGCGCAATGGCTGAGAATTGCATAGTAAGTTTACTGGTCCTTTGACTACGGCTGTCGGTAGGAAGATGCGCACGCCTTGGGATTACAAAAGAAGACACAGAACGATGGCTTCTCCTATGCCTGCTGCTCCACCCGTTATTATTGCTACTTTGCCCTCCAATCTGGATTCAAACATCATTACCCACAATTACTGAGCAACATATATTGAAAAAATGAAACACAAGAGTTTCAAATACTTGTGAAATCCCCTAAATTCAGAGAATTTCTCGTATAGATTGCAAACAAACACTGGAAGAACATTTGTCGTATATTGTGATTACCGTCTCTCGAGTCTCTGGTTCATTAAAGCTCAGATTGCCAACACAAGAAGCCGCTGCATTAAGCTCTTCCTTAGACATGGTTGACGAGCGAGATGGGTAGTTCGATGACAGGGAGAAGTGATGAAACAAAATCAGTACCGCCGGCTGCAGGTCTAGTAACGTTTAATTATACAAGAGAGGGCCAGGCAAACTTAACCAAACTGAGTCAAAATTAAGACGATGCTCGCAATTACAAGGGGAGAAGGAGAAGCAGGGCGTTGCAAGCAGGGTCGTCACAATGAAATCACGCCATTATTGTAATGAAAATAATTGCGTCGTAATGTACGTCCGTCGGCTAGCTGCATAGGCTATATCAATGTTCTGCCATTGATTCCTCTGCTTCAAGAGCGCCACCTCCTTCCCCTGCAGCTTGGGATTTACTTCTGCGCAATGGCTGAGAATTGCATAGTAAGTTTACTGGTCCTTTGACTACGGCTGTCGGTAGGAAGATGCGCACGCCTGGGGATTACAAAAGAAGACACAGAAAAGTGAAAATTGTCAGTTGCAGTCGAACGTGAAACTGATTGGTTTTTGTATGTTTCTCTTGTGCTTGTCCCAGTCGTTTGTATGTTTCTCTCGTGCTAGTCATATTGTAATCCATGAATGCGTTACAAAGGGAGTGTTCAGGCCGGCAAAAAAACGTAAGATAAGTTGGTTACTCAGCAAAAACTATGAATGATTTCGACATCATTTAAAAAATCAAAGCATGAAACTTATATACGATAAGACCACTTTCCAATGAAACTAATTTATGATAAATGATAAACAGATTAATATAAATTTATAAGATTTAAGAAGCACTTAGAAGCACCCCAATGGTTGTTGACTAAACACAAAATAAAAAAGTATTCTCGCGGTCGTTCGCATGAGCGAAACGTGGCGGTTGCGGCCTCCTCCGTCCGGACGCCTGTTGCCACAGAAGAATGAACATTGCCACAGAAGAATCAACAATGGAGAGCACATGGCAGGAGGGCAAAATTTCTGATGTTGGGGACAAGATGAAAGAGAAGGGAGAGCAAGCCTTGAAAACTGCAGGTGAGACGTATGATTCTGATAAAGAGTCCATGAAGAGGGCACAGAACTGCAGATGATGTCGGGGGAAGTTTTAGGGGTACCCAGGTGTAAGTAGAAACCGTCTATGACAACATTGATCAACTCTTTGATCTCCTGTGCATTCGCAACATTGATCAACTCTTTGATCTCCTGTGCATTCGCAGCTGACCAAGAAATTACTGTGCATTCACCGCTGAGCAAGAAATTCGCTTCCTTACTTTTCGTCATTCACCGGAGAACTCTATCGCCTCCAAACAACGGACTGGCCCTGCAGTAAACCAGCAAATTGATGGGTAGAGTCTGGATTGAGAAAGGCGCACGGAAATGTATAGAGGCGTAGTGAAAAACACATTTGAAATGCAGAAGTGGATTCATAGATCCCGTATAATTGTTAGCACGGGGTCAAGCGGTATCGATAACAGGCATCGCGGTAGTGCTCAACATAAGGCAAGCATGCGGCGTTTTTCTTATTTTTGCTTTCAATCATCTCAATGTCAGAAGAAATCTAGCTTGGAGTGCATTAAATTGATATCGAACTGGTATGAGAAAATCTTAATGTTGTTATTATTATCAGACAGAATTTATTTCATCTTGTTTGGAAGCGTTCGTTTACCTAAAAAAAATGACATGCGCAGAAACACGTCTCATGAGGGCCAGTTTAAGAAAAAATTTAGAAGACTCCATGCTTAACTCACTGATAAGGCGAATTCCTTAAATTACTTCTATTGAAGATTCATGTATTTGCATTTAATGTACTTGGAACAGATTGACGGGAAATTGAAGAGCCTTCCCTGCCTGTGCAAAAGTCCCAAGTTCTCATTCATTATTTCGATTCTGTGAAAAACCAGTTTAGGAATTTAGTCATCCCTAAGTTGAATGGGGTAAGGGCCTTTTTCAAGCGAAACCCTCCATGGGTATCAATGGTTATCTATGTATTTTGCATGGTCATACAAGTTACGAGAAGATATGACAAGCTCTGCCATTAATTTGATCATGACGGTCTTGGGGTTGTAGTGATAATATTGATTCTTTGCATTTCTGCATTAAGCTACAGCTCAGAGATCCAAGAACGGGTAAGCTTCAACCATCACTATTACAAATAGAATTCAATGGGGCTAGTAGCAAATAAAAAGATTTTCTTGCATACAATATATATATATATATCTTCTTGGATAAGAAAAACTGCTTTCATTTTATGAACCTGGATTCTTGATTTGTCCCACTAGTGATTTCTCTCAAATAGTCTCCTACTCGTTCAAATTTTGATTGTAATTTCATAGGAATCTTGCTACTATATTGTGCATAAAGAAATAATTGTGAAACTATGAAACAAGCGAAAGAAAAATTGTGAACTGGATAATTCTGAAACAATCAAAGTAGTTAGTCAAAAATTCTATGAAGCAGTCGGGGAAGAATTCTAAAACAAACTTGAGAAGCAGTCCAAGTAGTCAGAAGAATTATGAAACAGATTTGAGAAGCAGTCCAAGCAGTCAGACAAGAATTTTGAAATAGATTTGAGAAGCATTCCAAGCAGTCAGAAGCAGTCAGACAAGAATTCTGAAACAAATTTGAGAAACAGTCCAAGCAGTCAGAAAATTCTGAAACAGTCGAAACAGTGGAGGAAGAATTGTGACGCAGCCGAGGAAGAATTCTGAAACAGCACTGCACAAATTAGAGATTCAATCGCCAGAAAATGGCGCTGGCTTGGAACATTCGACACACCAGAAGAAGCCGCAGCTGCCAGAAGAAGCCGCAGCTGCCTATGCTAACGCTGCAGCAGAGATGAAGCTGCCTATGCTAACGCTGCAGCAGAGATGAAGCAAAGACGGTCACAAATGAATTCAGAATCATGCAGTCTCAGCGCCTCAAGTCATCCTGATATTCATATTATTAAAAGGGAGCAATGTTTTATGACACCTGTTAACCTGTATGACACTTGTTATATGCAGACAGAACCAGACATGCGGTAGGTACAAAGCGGTGTGTACATAGCGGTTAGCATAGCATCTCCAAACTAATGCTAAAGGGAGGCTAACATTAAAACATGAAATTCTCTGACCGTCAGCGAATATAAACCAGCCTTAACGAAGATAACCTAAGCTCAGGCCTCTCCCGCCTCGGGAAGAGGCCAAATAAGATGGCAAATGTGAGCACTTTGGTTATCCTCGCGCATAGCACTTCAAAACGTTTCAAAACTTTCCTTTAACCCAGACATTCTTCGAAATAACACTTTGAATTAATGCTAAGTCGAACCAAACTGATTACTATAGTCCCTGGCCATTGCCAGATGGCAGGGACTAATAAAGTGGAAATTTTCTACTTCCCAAACTAAATACCTATGATAAATTGCACATAGAAAAATCTGGGGGCACAGAAGATTCAAATGCCATACATACAGTGAGCTGGAATCATATTCCATTCATATACTAAAACACCTGCCCATAAAATTCTTTAAAGGATAGCTAGATCCAGATATTGGGGTCAGTATTGAAAATGGTTTGCCTGTGCAAGTTTGTTGAAGAGATTTTATAGAGAGGAATGTTGTTATAATCTTCAAGTGCTTGCATGAGGGTATTCGTCAGGTAATGGAGACCAAGATCTTTGGTACTTGTTCCGTAAGAAAGCCATTTTTAGATAATTAACCACTTTTAGATCATCGTATAAAGTCTCGACAAATTTAAGTTTCTAAAAATCAAAGTCACTCGCCACGTAAGCGATACCGAGACTATTGGTACTTGTCGCCAACTAAGAATCTTTGTGCCTAGAGTTTGTTTTGGGTGATTCATTTGTTCGAAGATTTAATATTCCGGGTCAATGGGGTTAAAACTGGATAGAAATTTGCAATAGGAGTTTTTAACTGATCTTGGGTCAGAATATGGCTAAATCTTGATTGGTTTGTGTAGTTTAAACCTGTTTTTGAATATATATAAATATTGATTTGGTTTGTGTAGTTTAAACATGTTTTTAATATAATATATAAATATATATATTTATATATTAATTTATTTATTCAGCTTTTTCAACAATGTATTTTGATTGCGAAAAAATTTCTTACTAAATTTGTTATTTTTTCAACAAATAGCACGACATAAATCAAGATTTAGCCACAATTTTTTTTAATCAAATTCCGACTAAAAATAAGCTAGCACAACCACATTTACCAATATTGTTGATATATCCGGGTGTATATGAAGCATATATACAACCACATTTTCCTATGTGGTTGATATATATCAACCACATTCATAATTATTATGTATATTTTTTTAAAAACCAACTATTTATGATTATTAATAACTATAGAAATAATAAAAACCATATATATATGATTATTATCTTAATATTATATTATATATTAAAATAATATTAAGTTACTCTATAATATTTTATTTAATATTATTTAATTTTAAATTATTTAATATAATTTAAATATTTAATAATAGTATTAACTCATAATAATAATAATCTTAATAACAATAATTATTTAATAAAAACAATAATTATTTCAGTAAATGTGGTCGATATACGCATAAGGTTTCATTTTTATTTATGACACAAACCATTGACAAGTATAATATTATAATAAGAATAATAATTTCTACGGAAAGATTTTTGCTTAATTCATTATGGATAAGAGAAGGTTGAATATAAAAATTTGGAGTTGTTTTTAGTGAGACTTTTTAGAAGTTTTTAGGGTGGGTTTTTCCGGTCAAATTTCTCTAAATTTCGGCAGGAATTTATTGAAATCACAAGCTTGATGGGTAATCATGTGCAATCGAGGTGCCCTAAGAGTTTTCCAATGTGCTAAATCCATATATACAGTGAAAAACTAGTTAAAATAACACAAAACAAAGATTCACCTCAAATTTTCACACTAAAAAATCACACTAAAAACGAACTCCTAAAAGTTTATTATTCATTTTTTATAAAATATAAATAAATAATACTTATTGTTATTAAAATGACATAAAATTTATTATTGTTTTTAGAATATATATATTTTTTATTTTATTTTATTGTTTTTATAAATAATAATAATAATTAAATAATTAATCATGGTTAAACAATTAATTAATCATGGTTAAATAAAATAAAAGTATATTTAATTTTAGAATAATATAATAATTATAATAAAATAAAGTAGGTACTCTAAAAAAAAAATTAGACTTAAAAACTACTCCTATACTAAATAAGTATTATGAAAATTACACATCTTGAAATCTAGTACACTAGAACATTCAAATGTTATAAATAGAATTTGTATCATATTCCATTCATCTACATCTTGAAATCTGGTACACTAGAACATTCAAATGTTATAAATAGAATTTGTATCATATTCCATTCATCTACGTGTTGGTTACAGTTTTTTCGAGGAGTTGTTTTTAGTGTGATTTTTTGGACTTTCCGTGTCGAAGCGGAAAATTTTGAGCTGAAATCTTGATTTGTGTTATTTAAATTGGTTTTTTGACTGTATATAATGAATTCAGCACTGTGAAAAACCCATAGGGCACTTCATATGTGTAGAGTTATCTATCAAGCTTGTGATTTCAATAAATTCCTGTCGAATTTTATAGAAATTAGATAGGAAAAACCCACCCAAAAAACTTCCAAAAAGTCACACTAAAGACAACTCCTTTGGTGGATGGTTTAGTTTCACCAAACTTCTTGTGAGTTTCTCAAATTTTAATGCAATGTTGAGTTTGGTATTTTTTTCTTTTGAATTTAAATTGCCAATAGGTGTTGTGTTATATATTTTTTTGTTTTATTGAAATTTAGTATTAAGAATGAATGTGAAATTTTATTATTTTTTATTATTTGAAATGAAGTTTTAAATATATAAATATATTTATGCTATAAAATTCTATAATAATAAAGCATAATATTTAAATTACTTTGTCCTAATAATTTTTTTTAGACATATCCCTAAACAAAAACAAAATTCAACTTCCTAAAATAGTAAAAATAAAAATAAATAAATAGCATAAATGTTTTAAGTATTCTTTATTTATTTCATATTTTCTAATTAACTGGATTTAAAATTTACTTAAAATATATGAGAATTATTGTAATATTCCCTGTCAATTAATCTACACGGTAAATATAATAATAATAATAAATTGCATGCAGCTACACACATTTCTTGTTCGGCTAGGTCTGGTACAAAGTTGTTTAAATCAATTTAATACCCTTGACATGCGGCACCCACAGATAAGGCTCAAGAGTAGAGGCATCTGGATGTTTATGGTCACATAGTAAGTTTCTGCGGAGGATGGAATGTCTGATGGAATATTTGTCAGGGGACATAAATGTCGTTGGCTGTCTCCAGTCCACCTGTCCTATTGCATTTACAAAAATTTGTTTGATCACGTGATAGTGGCCTCTCCGCCTTTGCGCCCTCGGGGATCTCCCCACATCGACGGTGGAGATGGAAAGAGGTCCATCCGAGGGTGGATCCAACTCGAGGCATTTTGTTTGAGTTTTATTGCTCCAATATGTTTTTTCCGTTACCAGTTGGCTGGACACTGCGTTCCTTCCCATAATCGAGGTATTGGTAACTTTCTTTGTATTACTCAGATTTTGGTCTTAAAGCTATAGATTACTCTGTTTCCGCTTAGGTTTTAATCTTAACTCACTACATGATTGTTTAATGGCTGTAGGCATGGGGGTGTCCTTCTTTTTTCCTGTAAGTCGTGTTCGGGTGCGGAAGCGGTTGACCTCACGCCGATTAACAGGTATGACCCTGCTCTATACATGTTCATTGTAAGTATCGGGGTTTTGCGGAACTAGAAGAACTGTTTATTGAGTAAGTTTACTAAGGAGGCATTCAGCCAGCTCCTTACAGTCTTTTCTCTACTTCTTCTCCTACGAAATGGCAGGATATTGATGGGGTTTGAACCTGGCGCATCTGCCAGCTCACACCGAGTTAAAGACCCTTCTACGAGAGGTTTCCACTTTCTTTCTAGTCTGTAACTTGCATCGAGCTCTCGAGCTCTAATACATTATGATTACTGTAATGGAATTTTGTTAGTAATTATATCTGGGTTTTGTCCCGGTGAAGCATTTGACTCCTAAATTTTACTGTTATTCATGCGCTTCTTAAAAATTATGCAAGGACCAGTTCTCTTTTATTCCTCAGCTACTGGTTTGGTCTTTGCCAATCGAATTCGGTCATTGTAATGGCCATTGTTTGTTATGTGGTTACAAACCCTTGTTTTAATTTATAAGTTATAAAGTTTGAAGGATAGAATACTGTATTAATGTGCATCTAGTGTTTGTTTATATGATATGTGATATGATATTTATGCCACTGCAATAGTGTAAATATTGACGATATTTATATGCTATATGATGCCTATGGAGTTCGGTTCTATACTGTACATATTTTATTTCAGTATTGCAAGATGTTCGATATAATGTACTCTGCATGATAAGCAAGTCCTCTGGGATATGACACAACAACCTCTGTGTGCTATGAATCCCAAGAGTTTATCTGTCAAGGCTAGACTTTAAATTCGACCTTGTTATGATGCTCTTTTTGAGCCAATCAATTCTGTCAGGATCAAATCCTTTAGAGTCTTATTGTAGTTATCTTGATTTATATTCATGTTTATGGGTAATTTACTTGAATTTCTTATCTCACTGTTTTCTAAGGGTTTGGAATATACACTAACCCTAACCATAAAACCTGTCTCTTTACACAGATACGGTTATGTCGCTCAGAGAATTTCCTTTCTCCTTTGCCTAATTTATGTTTCGTTAGCCTTCTAATTTCAAGATTCATGGCTATACATTGAATTGTCTATGTGTTCATCTCTGTATAAGGCATGTTATCTGAGTTTACTTTAAACAGAAATCTCTATTGTTTCCTTTCAGTGAGTTGTTATTTCCCTTCTTTGTTGACATGAGCAATTTATAAACTCTGATTTATAATTCCATGATTCTGTTCGCTATGGTGATTATTATAATATTATATATATATATATATATATAAATATATATATAATATAGATATATATCTCCAAGTACTCCCTGTAGATGCAACCTACAGTTACCCTCGGCATTGTTAAGGAATGTAAGTTTTTAAGCTATCCGCACATAAGAGATTTTTCAATAATATAAATTCCATTAACAGAATAACACTTTTCCTCTCAGCTGACCGTCCTGGTTTCCTATAAGTAAACTGCCCTTATTCCCGTGTTTCATATTTTACATAAAAATCAAGAGTATGTAGCCGAAACATTACACAGACCCTTTTATAAAGAAAACAAAATAGCGCAGGGCATAGCTCTTGCATAACTGAGTTTCCAGGCGGAAAGTATGAATTTTATTACCTGGTATCCTTTAGCTGATAGTTGCTCGCGACAGCTTCCCAAATCAAGGTCTGCTACCTTTAATCCACCCAACCATGAGATTTGTCCTTCTTTCCAGACCACAGTTTGTCGCAGGTGCTCATGAACGAGCAGGGCTATCTGATCATCACCAGACTTAGCCACCTGGGTTTTTCTTTTTCTCTACCTGTCTCTACAACGCAGACTTATTCCCCCCCCGTCCCCTCTTTTCCTCCTAGAGATTTCCAGATAGGGTAGGTGGTTAGGGTTGTAGTTCACTGCAATCGTTTCCTCCAACTTCCTTCTTTGAAGTTGCCATCATTTCCAATCATACATTTTTCTTTTTATTTTAGAGGAAATGAAAATAAAATATCATTAAGTTCCAAAATAATTAATAAAGTCATATTTAGTTTTTAACTGTAGTAGATTCAAGTATTTACATTTTTTACAGGGGCGTTACATCTCCCCCTCATAAAATTGGACATCGTCCCGATGTCTGATGTCCAAGAACAGCTTTGGGTGAGCCTTTCATGTGAGTTCTTCATCTTCCCAAGTGGCCTCATCAGGCCCAAAGTGCTGCCATTGCACTTTAACTTGGGTAATAACTCGTTTCCGCAGCTGTACTTCTCTCCGGTCGAGAATTTTCAACGACTCGACCAACACCTCTCCTTCCGGTTCGACCTGCAACAAGAAATACTCTAAATCAGTTTCTTATAAGGAAAACTTTTGTAGATGGTCTCTAGAAGTATTTCTCACCTGAATCTCCTGCCAACTGATCACATGTTTAGGGTCATAAACATATTTTTTTAATACAGAGACATGAAAGACATTGTGGACACAGATGTGACTTGGCAAGGCGAGCTGGTAAGCCACTGATCCAACTCTTGCCAAGACTTGGAATGGTTCACAATATCGGGGTGCCAAATTGGCACAACCACTCCTGTCACGTGGAATGAGTCGATCTTGCGGACAAGATAGACCTTCCTAGAATCTAATGAAGACCTAATGACAAACACACCAACTAGACACTATCTTTCTCTAAATGTGCTTTACAAATAATGGCAAACAAATGTGTTTAAGGCCTACCTCATGTCCAACGCAAGTTTGGAGATGCCTTCGCTCCTTTGATCCAAGTAAGTTCCTTTGTCACAAACCTGCAAACACAAACAAGGCAAATGATTAAATAGCACCTGAATAAACAGTATTATAAAACATATTTAACATGAAAGTAAAGGAGTCCATGAAACAAATAACATGAGATACTTGTTGAGAAAAATGAGCTTGATTGTATTAATTCAAAAAGAGAAGAACTTTACAACCTTTTCCTTGACGCTGTACAAGCTCCTCCCAGGGTCCAACAAGAAGTCTCCTCTACATTGACAAGCTTCACTAACTTCCCAATGAAACCAAAAAGGTATGTGATCTCTCCTCTTAAGCTCAAATAGGAAGTCTTGATTTCACTAGCATTTACCCTCAAAAGTTCAGCTTCTAACCTCTCCAGCCACTGACCCAATGCCTCAATTTATAGTGCAATGGAGATTAGTTACCAGGTCCTCCTTCAAAGGGATAGAATCCTCCTTCAAAGGGATATCTCATCTTAACAAGGGATTAGTTCCTCCTCTTATGGGATACATGAACCACTTGGAGCGAACAATCCACGTAACAAATCCTTCTAGAAAACTCTAGAATTAACCCAAAGTGAGTTTTTTAAGATAAAAATTGCGCCTTTTGACTTTCACAGGGGTACGCACTCTCCCCTTTACATACAGAGCGTATAAGTACACAGATATCCTGAACAAAAGGTGCGGGCCCGCAGGCAAAAGTGAGAGAAAGTGCGGAACCAGAGTTACATTACGTTTTTGATGTCTTTCTCTCATTTCTAAAGCTTGTTTTGAAGAGCTGAGGTTTAAGACTTGCTTAGGAAGCTGGTATAGGTGGTGATAGACCCACACCGACTGCAAATAATCAAGGTGACAATATTTTTGTGTAACAATATGATAAGGGAAAACAACCGGAAGACAGTACCTGGGTTCGCAAAGCCCCAGCGAAAGAAGCTGAGTTTGATTTGGAGCATGCTTGGGAAACCTTCATGGTAGCTAAGAAGAACTTCGTTGAGGCCTCCACTTCAGGAAGCACAGATAAGCCTGAGCTGGAGATGGACCCCTCTATGCTCACAACATTCCTAGAAACCTGTATGAAGCTACTTCGCCATAGTAAGGCTATAAAAGGGTTATAGGAACTCATCAACAGATGCACTGGGACCATGCTAGGTGAGCCGTGCATAATCTATAAGATCGGAAAGCATAAGACAAGGACGGGGCGTGAAATAAGACTAAATGCATAGATCGGAGGATACGAGACGGACCAAGTAATTCTGGATTTGGGATTAGATGTGAATTTTTTACCGAAATAGACATGGGATTGAATGGGGAGACTTGCACTAAAATGGTCTTTGATTCAGCTTAGAATGGAGAACTAGCAGAAAATCATACCCATGAGGCGATTGTAGGGAGTAACCATGGATATTGAGGGAGTAAGCACGCTGACAGACTTTGAAGTAATAGATATTGTTGATGAGAACAATCCCTGCCTCATGCTCCTGGGAATTTACTGGGCCACTAATATGAATGGGGTAATCAATCTGAAGAAGTGGAAGATGATATTTGAGAAGAAATCATTGTGCATAACAATACCCCTGGACCCTGCTGAAGGATCGCACTATACTGAGCTAGTCCACGATTATGAGAGTGATGATGATTTGGACTGCATCTACAAGATAGCCGTACGAGACCAAGACAGGGTGAATCCCACTGTGGATGGATGGATCACATGGGAGTGCAATAGTTCCTACACTTCGAATTCTGATGAAGAAGTAGAACGCTGGAAAAATCGAGTATATAAAGTAACTATGTTGAATTGCAATATGATGACCCGGTTGCTACACTACGTGTTGATAGAAGTAAGAGATATGCCTACTTATGATGGTCTAGATTAGGTATATACCTTCCTGGATGCATTTTAAAGGGAGGTGTGGGAAAAGCAATGCTTCCCGGCCTTGGACTAGATGTTGCACACTATGCGCACAAGATGGTGGGGTACACACAAAGGAAGCTTTGATGATTGGCGCGAATGTAGGAGAATGATGCGAACACGATTTGGGAAGCATAAGGTACGATTGACAGACAAATATGATGGACAAGATGATCCATGTGTGCATCTGGCCAAGTGGACGTAGACTTATGGAGGAAAGCCCTAACCTTAGTAGACGCACATGTACGCTAAAATACCTGGTCAATAAGCATGTGTTGGGGGTGTGAATTTATAGATGGCTCTTAATATTGGGAGGACATTATGTAGGAAGAGAAACACAAAAAATATTCTACGTGCAGGATTGTGGTGGCCAACCCTCCATCAGGGTTCAAAAGCATACTGCAAGGCATGTGATGTATGTCAAAAAATGGGTCGGCCATTGCAGAGGGATGAAGTGTCTTTGAATCCATAAATGGCATTGCAACCTTTCGAAAAATTGGCAGTAGATTTTGTAGGACCCATTAAACCTCAAGGAAAGATAGGTGTGAGGTATATTATCACTGCGACGGAGTATTTTACTCGTTGGACAAAAGCGTAGCCAGTGAAGGATTGCATGGGTGTGACTGTCGTGAAGTTTCTATTTGAACATGTACTGACACGATTTGGATGTTCGAAGATCTTGATGACCGATCATGGTACACACTTCTTGAACGAGATGATCAGTGCACTAAAGGAGGAATTTCAGATGTATCATCAAAAGAGCATACCTTATCACCAATAGGCTAATGGGACAGTGGAGGCATTCAACAAAGTTCTTGAAAATGCACTAACCAAGGTATGCAATGTGTAGTGAAGTGATTGGGACCTATGCATACCTGCAATGTTATGGGCTTATCGAATGATATGGGCTTAGAGGAGAGGCTCTCATAGTTGGATGAGCTCGAAGAAGAACACTTTTTGGCTAGATTTCACCAGCAGGTCCAAAAGCAACATGAAGAGGCATGGCACGATCGACATATTAAGTTACACACCTTTAAGGTGAATGATTTTGTGTTGTTGTATGATATTAAGTTTGTTAAATTCCCCATAAAGTTCAAGATGCATTAGTTAGGGTACTATATTATTAAGGAGATTACTGATGGAGGCGCGGTACAGCTGGTCAAGTTAAATGGAGAACTCTTCCTAGGAAAGGTGAGTGGCAGTCACTTGAAGCCATACACCGACGATCTAGCGATGTGACTATATGAAAGTGGCATAGTCTTAGCACTCCAGGTAGCTAAAAGGAGGCATCAGACTATAAACAACTCTGCTCGGGAACTGCACGATGTCAGGATTGCGTGCAGTAGCGAAGTGTCACAGGGACTATTATCACCCCAAGAAACTCACCTAGGTTGTATATAAATGATGCTCGGGAACATTACAAACTCAACAAAATGTTGGAAATATGGTGGATGAATGAAATAAATGCTGCATATTCAAGCCAGAAAACCACTCCTACTGTGCTTAACCCCAGACATGGGTGAACACCCCTAGACTACAAGGCTTTAAACCACCAATTACTCACAATTTAACAAAAATGTGATAATGGAGAAGACTGACCACACCAGCAAATGCACAAGACCTTGTGATGGCTGGCTGGAACAGGATGACAGCTCTCTGGCATTAAAACAACAAAAACCTGCATACAAATTCAATGATACATGCTAAATCCTAACACAGAGGTGGGATGACAGCCCCTCTTATGCTAAACATTAACAACACATGAATAAATGCAAAACAGGCACAGCCTGGAACAAGAAGAAGAAGTGGACAGTGAGCAATTAACAGCAAAAGAAGCTTGCATTAGCTGAAAATGAAGACCAGACATTGTAGGTATCACAATAGTTACAGTCTCCAGAAGTTGAAGCTTACAACAACATAACATTCATCAACCTCTTACAATTTTGAGTTTCTGGATATATATAGAGGTTATTTACAAAAATATCTATTATCCTATACACGGAGGGACCATAATGGACCACCAACCACATTAACTATCTGAATAAAATCTCTGCTACAAATCTGACTATTTTAATGAACAAAATGACCCTTTCTGGTCTTCTGATGTCCTTCTCATGCAGCTGGAGTAAACAATGGATGAAATTCCACGCTTGATAAATGTTTGAGCTGCTTGAGAGTGTCCTTTTTGTCCTTCGGCCATGTTGCTTATTGAATGTGGTGGTTAAGGCTTAACTGCAACAAGTACAGGTAGGTGGTCATCTTCATTCTGCTTCGGGAACAAAACAGGCTATGGGTGTAGATAGAAGGCGGAGGAAAACTAAGCAGAAGGAACAAAGATCAGTCGTTGGATCATACCAATCAACGGCGGAGATCGATTATGGAGGTTATCGAGAGGTGACGCGGATGGAGCAATGTGAGCCACCGGATTGCAGTTGGGTAGATTCGATAGCGATCGTGCGAGAAGGAGTGCAGGCGAGAACGCCTTCGGGACGTATAGGATAGTGGTAAATGGTTTCCCTACACTGCTTATCAAGGCTTGGTGGTTTCCGTAACTCACCGCCCGATCCAGTCAACACACACCATGTGGCAGCTAGAAACCACTGCCACCGCAGGCTAACAGGCGAGCAGATCATGTTATGAGGGGAAGCGACTACCGCCAATCTGGTGATGGATGGTCAGATGGAGGGGAATATGCACAATAGTTCATGTGCAGGCAGAGAACATAGAGACCGTTAGATCATATGTGATCAACGTTGGAGACGAAGGCGGGGTTTAAATGGGAGTGTGGAGTCATATAGTCAAGTCATATAGCGATTTAGGATTAGCGATCAGGGCTTAAAGAACACAGGCTTTTGCAGTGAAGAAAATGGGAACAGGAATGGTGAAAAAAGAGGTTTCGGGGAAAGAGAAACCGAGAAGGGCTATGTGATATGAAGAAACCCGAAGGAGAAGGAGGATAACGACTGCTGCAAGAACCTTTTAAGCCTACTGCGACATGGAAAAGTTGTCTTTGACCTTCAAAACGTTCAAACATGTAGCAGAGCTAACGTTGGCTCCTTCTGGGGATGAGATCCTCCCTGCGACGTCTCAAGAACTGTAGACCAATTCCTTCATACAAAACCAGCTATTTTTAAAAACATTTTTCTAGTCCATTGGGCATGTAGTCCATTAAGCCTACCATAGAAACCCGTAAAATAAAGTGCTTATAATCATTAAGGCCTAAAAACTTAAAAATTCAAAAATTGTCCATTTGTTGGGCCACCAAAATTGTTTCTCCTGCTCCTGAACAATTCATCATATATTAGCAGGACTGGATTTATTTGATCCTCCACCTCAAATAGTTTAGAACATTGGAGCTTAAGAGGTAGATATTGATCAAATTTCATTTCCCCTCTATGTATTTTCCTCCTTGGATATTTTTCATAGGAGCTTTTGTACAGCTGCTGAATAATGATGGCTGCCATGTACCTATTTTTATCTTCTATGGCCTCCACAATAAATATGGATGGTGTACCAATATGTTCATGTTTAGGGGACACAGAAACGTTTTTTGCTCCTGAATCTTCCCTTGAACAATCCTCATCCAAGGAGGAGTCCCAAGACTGTGCATCCTCTTCCTCTGTCATCTGATAAGCTGCCTTTCAAGCTGTGTGGAGGCCAACTGAGCAGGTTTCATAATATCAAGACTGAGATGATCAGTTTCAGCCTGGAGCACTAAATTTTTTTCTGCCTCAGTGTTTAGGGGGCAACTTAGAGGGATTGTCATTCGAGTAGATAGAGAAACATAAGATGATGGGGAGCTTTCTTCTCCCTTTATTATCACTGGATTGGTGATGATAGAAGGCTGGCTAATTTGCAGTTTTGCATAGCCACATGAAGATGAGCTAAAATTGAGCATAGATTCTTGGAGGAAGGGATCTGCTGCTGGCTGCCACTGCTGGTCAACTTTTTGTTCTGCAGCTACAACAAATTGTTAAGCAGTGCCCTTGGCTAATGCCTCTTCATAGGAAGCTCTAGTTAGGAAAGGAGAACCTTCCAAACCAGAGACCTCCTCCTCATCTTCAGGATGCTCTTTTTGCATGACTATATTTTGAAAAAGGGTCTTCACCCTTTGATCTTCGTTTGCAGTTTTGTTTCTCTGCAAAATCTGCAACTTCTCCACCCCTGAATGCTGCTCAACTCTTAAGATGGAGACTTCAAAGGCCAATAGCTCTATCATCCTGGCCATTTCGCCGATCTTATGATTAGAGGATGATGAGAGCCCATCCCTCTGCGAGTTCCCAGATTTAGTATAATCATAGAGAAGATCTTCCTTATTCCCCCAATTCTTTAAAAACACATCATCTATTGCCTCAATGTTTGCGATGGACGTAGGGGTAATTCATTGAACCATTTTCTAGCTTCTCCCTCTAGGCTCTAGAAAAAAACCCTCATCTAGACATCCTCTTCATTGATATCCAGGTTATTAGCATAATTATAAGAAGCCTATAAATGCTCTTCAATTGTTACTCCTTCTGCACCAGTAAACTTAGGCATAAACTCTTGATAATCTCCTACATGCATGACATTCAAAGGGGTAGGCAAGACCAGGGGTCCATACCTAGCAGCAAATATTCTTTCTATCTTTGTGAGGGCTTGCTGGCCTGCCATGATTGAGGAATACGAAAGGGATACTGGTGGACTGAATGGAATGAATCAATGAAAAGAATGACAGAAACAAAGGAATATGAAGGACAACATGGATGTTTCTTTCAACTGAGGTCCGAAAGGGAAATGAATGACTAAGGAGCTGAATGAATCTCTGAAGGTGACACTCACTAACAGAGATACATGGAACTTTTAAGGCTTACCTGATCCTAGTGCTCCTTTCTACGATACTTTCTTCTGCTTCACGATCTTCTCGGGACCAAGCACTGGCTCAGCTAGTGATTTCTGAAAATTTCTTCGAGCATGCCTCACCAACTGCACCAAAACTGCAATGTGGAGTCGCCAAAAGATGGTCTTCCTCCAATGGAGTCACCATATAGATGATTAAAACCAAAAACTATGTCCAAACATTGTCTGTCATCAAAGCTTGAAGTTGTGTCATTTCCCAGGGAAGTTGAGCTTCAACCTCGATCCCCGGAAATGGTGCCAATTAATGTTATCACCCCAAAAAACTCACCTAGGTTGTATATTAGTGATGCTCGGGAACATTACAAACTCAACAAAATGTTGGAAATATGGTGGATGAATGAAACAAATGTTGAATATTCAAGCCAGATAACCACTCCTATTATGCTTAACCCTAGACATGGGTGAACACCCCCAGACTACAAGGCTTTAAACCACCAATTACTCACAATTTAAGAAAAATGTGATAATGGAGAAGACTGACCACACCAGTAGATGCACAAGACCTTGTGATGGCCAGCTGCAACTAGTTTAAAGGTCTGTAAATCTATTATCTAATGCACAGACAGGATGACAGCTCTCTGGCATTAAAACAACAGAAACCTGCATACAAATTCAATGATACATGCTAAATCCTAACATAGAGGTTGGATGATAGCCCCTCTGATGCTAAACATTAACAACGCATGAATAAATACAAAACAGGCACAACCTGGAACAAGAAGAAGAAGTGGACAGTGAGCAATTAACAACAAAAGAAGCTTGCATTAGCTGAAAGTGAAGACTAGACGATATAGGTATTACAATAGTTACAGTCTCCAGAAGATGAAGCTTACAACAACATAACATTCATCAACCTCTTACAATCTGAGTTTTTGGATATATATAGAGGTTGTTTACAAAAATATCTATTATCCTATACGTGGAGGGATCATGATGGACCACCAACCACATTAACTATCTGAATAAAATCTCTGCTACAAATCTGACTATTTTAATGAACAAAATGATGCTTTCTAGTCTTCTAATGTCCTTCTCGGGCAGCTGGAGTAAACAATGGATGAAATTCCACGCCTGATAAATGTTTGAGCTGCTCGAGAGTGTCCTTTTTGTCCTTCGACCATGCTTCTTATTGAATGTGGTGGTTAAGGCTTAACTGCAACAAGTACAGGTAGGTGGTCATCTTTGTTCTCCTTCAGGAAAAGAACAGGCTACGGGTGTAGACAGAATGGTGGAGACAAACTAAGTGGAAGGAACAAAGCTCAACCGTCGAATCATAGCAATCAACGGAGGAGATAGATTATGGAGGCTATCAGGACGTGACGCGGATGGAGCAACGCGAGCCATCGGATTACAGTTGGGTAGATCCGACGACGATCGGGTGAGAAGGAGCGTAGGCGATAACACAGGCGGGATGTAAAAGATAGCGATAAAAGGTTTCCCTGCACCACTTATCGGGGCTTGGTGGTTTCCGTAACTCACCACACGATCCAGTCAACACATGTTGCATGGCAGCCAGAAGCCACTACCCCCGTAGGCTAACGGGCGAGTAGATCGCGTGATGAGGGGAAGCGTCTACCATCAATCTGGCAATGGATGGTCAAATGGAGGGGAAGATGCACGATAGTTCATGTGGAGGCAGAGAATGTAGAGACCGTTAGATCAGATGCGATCAACATCGGAGATGAAGGCGGGGTTTAAACGGGAGTGGGAGCGCGGAGTCATATATTCAGGTCATATAGTGATTTAGGATTAGCGATAAGGGCTTAAAGAACACAGGCTTTTGCAGCGAAGAAATTGAGAACAGGAATGGTGAACAAAGAGGTGTTGGGGAAAGAGAAACCGAGAAGGGAGGGCTATGTGATATGAAGAAACCCGAAGGAGAAGGAGGATAACGACTGCTGCAAGCACCTTTTAAGCATACTGCGACATGGCAAACCTATCTTTGACCTATAGTAGAGCTAACAGGGACCACAACAATGTGAGGATAGTTGCACTGGCACACAGGTTTGCTTGAAAGTGACCGTTAAAGTCACTATTCACAATTTGATGCTTAGTTTGAGGAAAAATGGAGCGGGCAGCAGGAATTTAAAGTGAACTTTATGGGGTAGATTCTTCAAAATATGCTACCAATCTAGCATTAATGGACCAAATGTGGAGGGAATGGTCAAATGCATATTCAAAAGGCCCTATAAATTACAAGTGGCTTTCTAGCAAAAAACACTTGCCAATTTGAGAACTGAGTTGTTGCGCTATCAAGTGTGTATGGACGTATCGAACTTTGAGGCTTTGAGAGAATTTCTAGTGTTTGAAACATTTCCAATGGAGACATAGGACCTTCTAACTAGACTGATATTAACACTCGAAGAAGCCATGGACATAGGGGTAGTGACAGACGAGGAAGCCACATAGGAAATTACGGAAGTGGAAGCCCCATAGAGTGCCAGAATATCGTTGAGGTCTGTAAATCACCACGAACACCAACAGCTAAGAAGGACAGGCAGGCCATGATACAGGTGCACGTCTTGCCCTGAAATCTGCTAAGGACCAAGCTCACATTGTAGGAAAAATGGAAGGACATTAATCTAGAGGTTGATGAGGAGAAAGAGCTTGAAGAAACCCTGGTGGAGGAGGCAGATGTAGAGATGGAAGTCGAAACCCAGGGTGCAGACCCTATCACTAGGTTTTCGAAATATGTTCCTTTGTGAAAAGATAAAGCCAATGTTAGGCATGTAATCCCCCCAAAACATGTTTTGGGGCTCAAAGCCCAAGTTTTGACCAAATTTTGTTGTAAATCTCTGTGAATTGCGGGTGCGGGTTGCGAAAGTATAATAGAGTCACAGGGTTGTTTGCCCTATTTTTCTAATGTAATGTCAGCTGGATAGACTTACCCATGGTCCGTAGACTATGGGATTGTATAAATAGAGCGAGGCTCTAAGTGTAAAAGAAACATAAGGAAAAAGAATAATAACAAGTCTAAGTGATTGAGTCACACATCTAAAGTGTGTCTTTGGGTCGTAGACTAGGAGAAGGCTCTGCAGCTGAGTGCACAGAGGCCTAGTAGTTCGTAGTTGAGTGCACTGACCCTTGCAGCTAACTGCGCAAGGTAGAGTCGAGTCTGTAACTGAGGAAGTAATTAATAAAGAGAATTTTTATCATAATTCTATATATCCACTCTTGGGTTAATGCATGTTTGATATGATTTGCAAATATACTATTTATTTACGACGGGCACCTGTATGAATTGTTTATATTATTAAGTATACTTAAAGCACTTAAGTAGGAAAAGTTAATTAACTAATTTTGGAATACCATTAAGGTCTTGGGTAATAATGCAGAGTGCAACGTTCAACCCCTCGGTAGGGCTGCATCAAGGCAGTATATCAGGTTGTGAGGTAAGGGAAAGTGTGCATAGCGACTTGCACGCATGGTCAAACCACGAACCACTTGAACTCATTAGACATCTTCAGGGTGCTGAAATTTGGTTCTATCACCCTCCCATACTACTTTGGGTAAGACCTCAATTCGTGCTCTGCGGACTATTGCTGAAAGGGCCAGTAGTACTGTGATTTGTTTCGCTAAAACAACTCTGAACGTGGGTCAAGCCCTAATAAGCCAACAAATGGATTCATTGCAAGGACCTGGATCTGCATTAAAGGTGTCTGATGTCGTATCACTAGAATCTGAAAAATAAAGGAATTGAAGAGTGGTTGGACAGGAAGAGTCACGATTTTGCGGTGCAGGAAAACAAGAATCTGCAATTATCAAAAGAAGAGTGGTTAGATTGCTACTTATATACAGAAATCTATGAAATTTTCTTTGCATCCTTCCTCTCTAAGTTGTACGAGTGGATTATGAAGCTAGTAGATAGTCAAGGAAGGTGTAAGCTCAAAAAATCCTATTGTGTGGACTCTAGAGTTGGTGCACAGACTGGAAGCATCAGAAGATAAGATTACTCACACTATGGATCACTAGATCAATCAAATTGTAGGGGGATTTATCACTGAGTTCACGCTACATACTTCAGTCAGCTATAGGGAGGTGGAATGACACTTCCTCCAAGGACCGTGAGGTAAGTACATTAAATCTTTGAACACTTGGATTAAAATGATGCTGTGTGAAAAGTGGGTTATGCAAATAAATTGATGTTTGGGGCTACTCAAAGTGGGAGGATCTACAGAAACGAAGGTAGTGCAAAACTAGAAACTAGCCCCTTGATTTCACCTCCGCAAGAAAGCAAGGAAGAGCTCATGAAGGTCTCACCAAGAACTGCGATCAATTTGATAAAGCAACGAATTCCGTGCATACCACTTCCACCTACACCACTGTCAGTTTCACCATCTTCACCTCCCTCTTTCGCCACACCACCTCCGCCACCACCATAGTTCAATATGGCAAGCACGATAAAATTTCCGGTGTTCGAAGGGGTAGGGAATGAAGATCTGGACTAGTTTTGGTTTGTGGTAAGGGCTATATGGGAAGTGCGGGGAGTCACAGATGATAATATAAAGAAAGAAACGTTGGTCAGTGCTTTGCAGGATCGTGCACTGACTTGGTACATTGAGCACTCCAATGACAATTCAAATGCAAGGGTCACTGATATCCATGTTGTGCTAAAGAAGGAATTTAGCAGACCAAAGTCAGAGACACAGTCAATCATAGGATTTAAGGAAATCGTGATTCTTCTAGGTGAGATCCCATGGGAGCTGGATCAGAGACTGAAGGGTATGATTCATGAAGCCAACATGACCTTGATGAATGGGAAATACCGTGCATGGTTTGTAGCATGACTAATGCCACATCTAAGAAACACGTTGTCACAACAGAAGCTATCCACTCAGGCTGAGGCCTTGGAGATTGAAATGAGAATGCATGAGACCCCGATACAAGATCCTAACCTGGGAGTTTAGAAGATCCATGCGCAATTGAAAAACTTGTGTGTTGAGATGTAGAGTTTGAAACAATACAGGATAGTTCACCCAGAACCGTGCGAGGAGGTATGGTGCATAAAGTGCAAGGGCTAGGGACATGACAAGGACCATTGTCCAATCTTCGTGAACTACCTTGCAGGTGGAGGACCAATGCTATTGAGACTAGAGGCATAAGCAGGACCGAGCACAGGGCATGCATTATGGTGCGTGATTTGTCATATAGGAGGGAAGCATGCTACAGATAACTACCATCTACTACAGAAGTATACACAAAGTTCCCAGTAGTTTTTCTGCAATTTCTGCAGGTCAGTAGGCCATGATGAGTTCACCTGTAGAAGTTACAGATTGGTGATGGATCAGACTCCTACCTACAGAGTTCTGACCAAAACATGGGCCCTTGATCAAAATGCAGGGATGGCGCACACTGGATTTTAGGGGCGCGAATGAGGTCGAGGTGGAATGGGACCATGAAGAGTTTGCGGACAACTAATATGTTAAAATTGCGGAGGACCAGGGCATTATGCCCGTGATAGTACAAATTTGACGAGACCATCATGCTTATATTGTAACCAGTTTGATCATGGGATAAAGGACTGTCCCACGCTGATAGCGAGGCTACACGATAAAGGAACACTCTAACCTCTCCTCCCTTACAACTTGCAAATGATGAGGTCTGAGCTACGCAAGGAAGACCCTAATGTAAATATCGTGCTCTGAAGAAACAATACGACAAGGGATGACAAGGGCAAGCAGCTTGAAGAAAGTGCATGGAATCCCAAGGCTCCCATAAAGGAACCATAATTTGATTTGGAGTGCGCTAAGGAGACATTCATGGAAGCTAAGAAAAGCTTTGCAGAGGCCTCCACATCAGGTAGTAAAGACAAATTGGGACTAGAAATGGACCCATCAATGGTCACTACCTTTTTGGATACATGCATGAAGCTGTTGCGTGACAGCAAGACTATGAAGGGGCTGCAAGAACTCATAACTAGATGTGTTGGGACCATGCTAGGAGAACTACACATAGTTTGAAAGCTCAGGAAGCACACAACATGAACAGGAAGAGAGATGAGATTGACCACGTAGATTGGGGAATATGAAATGGATCAAGTGATTTTGGATCTAGGATCAGATGTGAACGTCCTGCCAAAGCAGACATGGGAGCGCATGGGTAGGCCTACATTGATATGGTCTCTGATTCAATTGCAAATGGTGAACCAACAAAAGATCCTACCTATGGGAAGATTGCAGGGAATAACGGTAGATATCGAAAGTGTGAGCATGCTTGCAAATTTCGAAGTGATAGAGATTGTTGATGACAGCAATCCCTATCCCTCACTACTAGGAATAGATTGGGCCACTGACATGAATGGAGTGATAAATCTAAAGAAGCACAAGATGATTTTTGAGAAAACGTCACTGTGCATAGTGGTACCTTTAGACCTTATGGAAGGATCATGCTACAAAGAGTCGATGCACAACTACGATAGCGATGACGATCTAGACTGTGTTTACAAGATAATTGCATGGGAGCAGGACTAGGTGAATCCAACAGTGATGGCAGACTCTCGTGGGAGTGTGAAAGCTCTTGCACCTCAGATTCATATGAGGAAATAGAATGATGGCAGAACCGGTTACACAAGGTAACCAGGATGGTGGGGTACACATCAAAGAAGTTTTGAGGACTGGTGTGAATGCAGAAGGATGATGCACCTATGATTTGGGAAGCCTTAGATGCATTTGGAAACCAAGCATGATGGACAAAACAACCTATCCACTCACTTGTCCAAATGGGTACAGGCCTATAGTGCACAACTTGCATGAAGGCACACCATCCGCACGGTAGGAAACACAATCAGCGAGCAGGAACGGGCAAGGCAATGGAACAAACAACAACTAGGAAGTATGGTAAGACCAAGCATGCAAAAGAATATACATGCAGAAGCTTTTGACAAAGTACATGAAGCACTGAACGTGGTCCACCATGTGAAGCAAACTGACAGGGACCTACACATACTAGCTGTTCTATGGGCTTATAGGACAACGTGCAAAAAACTGACGAGACAAACACCTTTCTAGTTAGTTTATTGCATGGAAGCTATCATGCAGATGGAGTATATTGTACCTAGTCTGTGCATAGCGGTCCTCACAGGTATGATGGACCGCGAAGCTATGGAAGAAAGGCTCGCGATTAAAATAACTTGAGGAGGAACGGTTCCTGGCTAGTTTTCATCAGCAGGTACAAAAGCAACATGAAGAGGCATGGCACGATCACCATATTAAGTTGCGCACCTTCAAGGTAAATGACTTAGTGTTTCTGTATGACAATAAGTTTGAAAAATTCCCAGGAAAGTTCAAAATGCATTGGTTGGGACCATACGTGGTTAAGGAGGTCACAGACAGAGGTGCAATACAGCTAGTCAAACTAAATGGAGAGCCTTTCCCAGGAAAAGTGAATGGCAGCTATCTGACTAACTGGCAAAAGCATAGTCCTCGCACTCCAAGGATCTCAACAAAGGTGCAGGACTATAAACAAATGCAAGGGATACCAACATAGATGCATAGAATCAGTTCAGACACAGAGGTCTCAGATAGCGTATGTAGCATATCTAGCAAGCAGTAGTTCAGTGCGCTACTGACCTCTGCTCAGTTCAAGAATAGTTGGATGGAATCCATGCAAAGATTGTCATGTTGATAGAGTGACTTGAGTGTGTCACAATGTTTCTGTTGGGGGCCTATTGGGCATGGAATCCCCCAAGGCATGTTTTGGGTCTCAAAGCCCAAGTTTTGACCGAATTTTGTTGTAAAGTTGCGCGAATTATGGGCTCGAGGCATGAAAGTATAATAGAGTCAAAGGGTTTTCCACCCTAGTTTTGTAATGTAATGTTGGCTGGATAGACCTACCCATGGTCCACTGACCATGGAATTGTATAAATAGAGCGAGTCTCTAAGTGTAAAAGAAAGAGAAGGAAAAAGAAGAGTAACAAGTCTAAGTGATTGAGTCACAAGTGTAAAGTATGTCATTGTGTTGTAGAGTAGGAGAAGGCTCTGCAGCTGAGTGTGCAGAGGCCTAGTAGTCCGTAGCTAAGTGCACGAATTCCTGCAGCTGAGTGCGCAAGGAGGATTCGAGTCTGTAACCGAGGAAGGAATTAATAAAGAGAAGTTTTATCATAATTTTGTATATTTGTTCTTATGTTAATGCATGTTTGATATGATTTGCAAATATACTATTTATTTACTGTGCACACCTGTATGAATGGTTTATATTGTTAAGTATACTTAAAGCACTCAAGTAGGCAAAGTTAATTAACTAATGCTAGAATACCATTAAGGTCTTGGGTAATAACGCAGAGCATGACATTCAACCCCTTGGTAGGGTTGTGCAAAGGCAGTATATCAGGCTGCAAGGTAAGGGAAAGTGCGCATAGCGACTTGCGCGCAGGGTCAAACCGCAGACCACTTGAACTCATCAGACATCTTTAGGGTGCAGAAACCTGGTTCTAGGACCCTCCCATAGTACTTTGGGTGAGACCTCAGTCTGCGCTCCATGGACTGTTGCCGAAAGGGCCAGTAGTACTTGGATTTGTTTGGCTAAATTAACTCTGAACCTGCGTCAAGCCCTAATAAGCCAACAACCAAGGTGCCAAAGGATATAGATGAGAGCAAGAGCTCTCTGCAAACTCTGTTGCTCCCAGATGATATTATTTTTGAAGGAGCGGACTTGGGATAGGTTCCCGTGTTGAAATTTGAAGTCTGGGACCTCGCTGACCACGAGAAGTTCCCACATTTAGCGACTGTGAAGCTAATGTGCCACAGCATGAACATGACTACTGAAAGAATCCAATTAGAGCCGCAAAAATGGCTCAGAGGTGTGGAGAAAGCAAGGTTTCTAAACCTGCTTTTGGTGTCGCATTACCACTGCGCCCTAGTGACTGTTTTCATCATTAGGTGGCTCCTCTGTTTAGTGCATGATGGGTGCTTGTGGTTGGAGGAGCCCATCACCATCATAGACCATTTGATTCACCAGATTACATAGCTACCTTGCTCAGGGGAGAACCCAACAAACATTTCAAAGGGAAAATGTGGCGAATTGGCCCTCGTGGAAGAAATGAAAAATAAGTTTAAGTTGGAGAAGAAGAAGTGAGGGTATGCCATCTCCAACATTAACAACCCTGTTGTCAAGGTCAAAAAATAAATATTGGTAGGGAAGGTGATGCGGAAGTGTCACGTGGATGAGGTGCCCACGCTAGTGGTTTCACTAGCGGCGCAATGTGCAGAAGGCATCCAGTTCAACTAGGTGAACTATCTATGCAGTGAGTTCCTTGCAAACTGCCATGAGGCATAGGAGTAGGGAAAAAAATTTCAATATGCATGGCTCCTATTATCGATAGTACTGGTGGCATGGGATTTTCCCAAAGATATGTAGTTCCCTTCGGTCACGCAGGACCTTCCATAGGCAGCATGGGTGACTAGGGACGCGCAATGAATCAGAGAGAGTAAGATATTTTGGGTGCTCATGGAGATGAATATCAATATGGGGATCAATCGCAAGCCATGGTTATCGCCCATAGTCTACAATAGTTTGCAGAGCTTTACAAAGTTCAAAGCAGATTTCCACCATGTCTTCATCAGGGCACGGAAGGACCCTACAAAGACATCGCATGATTTACCATATTTGGTGACTGACAATGTGATATTCGCAGTCCTTGAGTCTTAGCCGCTGGAGTGGCGCGGTCCAGCTGGCTCCGTGGTGGAAATAGAGAAATCCACCATGCAGTGCAAGAAGGAAGAGAAAAAACTTCAGATGGCGTAGCTAGAAAAAAAGCACAGGAAAGAAGAAGTAGTGGCTAAGGCCCACATAGCGCATGACTGCGATGTTAGTAGAATGACAGCAGAAAATAGGTGAAGAAGAGCATGAAGGACAGAAGTCACATTCACTCGACCCAGAGACAGAAATAGAACAAGGTGGCATGGACCCATAGATGGCTTCCACCCAACTCAAGCGTCCACGACCATGTGAGCAGACAGTGCCGCAAAAGAAGTCAAAGGCATCAAAGATGTCATTCAACCCAATCACCCTCATTGAGGGGGATTTACATGATATCGATGAAATGGTGAGGGATGTCAATGCGGAGGCCCTTCAGGAGTTTGAGGAATAACAACAATTGGTATTGCGGGCTCTTCGAACAGAGTGGGAGGAGTTGCAGGTTTTCACTCCATAGGCTGGCATACTGTCCACCAGCCTCGTAGTTGGCACTTTAGCTGCCGAGGAAATGTTGCATGCTAGAGTGACGAACATGATAGTGCTACTAGATGGGGAACTTATTACGGAGAAGGAGGTCGACAAGGCAATGGTCAGCATTTTGAAAGGGGCCAGATTAAATATGGTCGCACTCCCTTGGAAGACACTCTATCTCTTGCAGGATGGAGTCACTGTGAAACTATGGGCTAGGGAGAGTCACACTATACAGGTAATGAGCAAGCAATGCATCAACATTGAGCAATTGAGCCTACAACGCAACGAGGAAGTGGAGTAGAACAAGCACATAATGCAGGTTGTGGAGAAAGCCTGCTAGATGGTCCCATAGTTTGCCATTCAAGCTGAGGAACCGATGGAGGCACACGTCCGCAAGTTAGCCTCAGGGGTGCATGATGCAAGAGAATAGATGGCTAGGGTTCATCTGGAGCTGAACCTATAGATCGAAGAACTGCAGTTGAAGGCTCAACCTTCAACTCTGAGAGAGGTCAGAGAATAGCATACCACTATGGTCACAACCATAATGACAGTGGTTGACAGTGTAGTGACAGACTGCATGAAGCTGTTCGAAGAGTCATTCGAGGTCTTAACCACGCTGCAGGAGGACCTGAACATAGAGCGCTTAGAGGCAGAGGTGCGTGAGCTACAACAAGATATGATGAGGTAAAAAGAACCGTACAAACAGTTTCCCTTACAGAAAGGCTTGTAAGGATGTAGCTAGCAAAGGTGCTCAAGGAACAAGTGGATCCCGCTCGGCATAAGGAAGTAGTCTTAAAAGTGATCCTATAGCCATGGATCAATGAGGCTTATACAATTACAACCTCCATTGAAGCAAAGCTCGTGCAACTGCAAGCAACTCAGGAAAGGATTCAGGGTAGTAGTTCAATAACAGCGGTCACCGAACAACACGTGGAGGAAGTTCAGCAGGCGGTCGCTCAGTTCATTGCCAAAGTTGTAGGAATTCAAATAGAGCTAGGAGGTCTTTGCACTGAGATCTCCGCACCTACATAGTGACTCGAGGGCGAGTCACAATGTTTGTGTTAGGGGCCTGTTGGGCACGGGATCCCCCAAGGGCAGTTTTGGGGCTTAGAGCCTAGATTTTGGTCCAATTTTGTAATTCCAATGTAAAGACTCCGCATTTTGTGGGTGTAGAGCACGTAGTTGTTAAAGATTCATATGGTTGTCCATCGTTATTTTGACAATGTAATATCAGCTGTAGAAGATTGACACATGGTCCGCGGACCATGCGATTGTATAAATAGAGCGAAGCTCTAAGCAGATAGAGACATAAGATAGATCTAATAATGAAGATATGATGTATGTGAGATAGCTCTGAAGTGTAAGTCTAAGTTTTGGGTCGTAGCGTACGTAGAGGCTCTACCGCTGAGTGCATAGAGGCCTAGTAGTCTGCAACTGAGTGCGCAAACCCCTATCACTGAGTGCACAGGGTGACTCAAATCTATAATCATCTGGAAGTATTAATAAAGAGAAGTTTCTATCATTTCTGTGTCTCTATTTCTTGTTTATTCATATGTTATATTGGGTATGAATTTCACTTATAATGCTTATTTGATGAGCGAGTGTGTATAACTATATTGGTTAAGTGAACAAAAGTAGGAACATTTGTTTACATGAAGATAATCAAGATCTTTCAATAAGATAAGTAAGATTCTTAGTCTACTTTGGGAAATAGCGTAGTTCACTGCCATATCAGTGCAAAAGGACCTCAACCCCTGGTTAGGGCTACGCAAACGCTGATTATAACAGATTGCGAAGGTACTGAACGATAGACCAGAGCGTGAAGAACCCTACGTGAAGGTAGGTATAGTTGGAATAAGCTGACATCACAACCATCTCAAGGGTGCGGAAACTTGGTTCAAGAATCTCCCCATATTGCTTCGGGTGAGATTTTAGTCCGCGCTCTGCGAGCTGATGCTGAAAGGGCCAGTAGTGTAGGGATTTGTTTGGCTAACTAACTCTGAACTTGGGTTAGGTCCCCTCAAGCCAATAAATCCTAAATAATATTATAAAATAATAGTGGTAATAATAAAATAAACCTGGATTACCTCATCAAATTTTGGAAGGAAAAAAGAAAAACTACCTTTTCAATTCATATTTTCAACTTATATCCTCGCAACTTTACTCAAATTTAGAGTAGGAGCACTCGTCGGATGTGGAATTTAATCCCTCGTCCAAGGATTACCCATGTTTCATACTTTTTATGAACCCTGTGACACAAAAAGTGAGAAATACACACAAAAACATGATTGCAATCATGTTTTTTCATGTGTTTCTCATTTTTCATGTAGGAGGGTCCATCGAAAATATGCAACATGGGTAATCCTTGGATGAATAATTAATTTCAGCATCCATTGAGTGCTCCTGCTCGAAATTCAAGTAAAAATGTGGGGATATATGTTGAAAATAGGAGTTGAAAAAATAGTTATTTAATTTTTAATTTTTTATCCTTTTACATTTTTACTCCAGAAAAGGTGAATCATCCCCCATGGTTGACATCATCCTCTTGAATCTTACTGGTTCTTATAAAGTTGACTTTGGTTATACATTTTTGTTTTCAGGCCCATTTTTTACCTCAAAATTTCTCTAATGATTGTACTGCTTCTTTGGGGTTGGAATGAGTGATAGAGGGATTAGTGGATAAACCTATGGTTTTGTTACCCAGACAATCAGGAATTGAATTCTGATTCATCTTATGATTTATGGAAATCACCATGTCATGGATCATATGAGTGTTCACAAGAGAACATAGAGCCCTCATATTACCATTTGACGGGACATGCAATTCATGTATCATAGAGGGAACATCATTTTTTATAGTGAAACCTTCTCTTACAGGATCACCATCCAAAATGCTACTTGGCTCTCTAATCTAGGATGGTCACCATCGAGACACATATGGAATGTTGCAATTAAGAGTGATGTTTTATGGAATTCTAGACATCTAAATGAAATGCCCCTAGAGTCGACCTTTCGATGGATGGAAAAAGGGACACAAGATATGTCCAAAGTTGTAGACAATCCCTTAGAATAATCCACCTTAACCAAAAACTATGTACCTATATTATCCAAGAGTCTCACAACACCCTCGTCCACATAAAATATCTTGTCAATGTTATTGGAAATTGCTTGTATTTCCTTCTTTGACCAGACTTCCTGTTAGCTCCTGCTGCAGCAGGTATTCATTTTTCATGATTGGCATTTCACAGGCCAAATATGTTGTACTTTGCTTGCTGCAATGCTCCATATTTGCTCAAACAGTCTCCACATGAAGAAGGCTACTTCAAGATTCATGCAATTGCCTTCAAATTTTGTAAAGTTTTCCTGGTATCGCTACTGTTAGTTAAAGGGAGGTCCAAACAGTTTAACCTTGGTCTCCCTAGGTTTAAATTTCATGTTTTAGAATATAGAGATTGTAAGTCTGTCGAAATAGTTTAATCTTGGCAGACTCTTAGATAGGTAGAGAAACAGAAGAGTCCAACAGTTTAATCTGGGCTCTGGAAGAAATAAGGGTAGTATGTAGATAGGAAAACATCAAAAGAAAAATGTATGTTGGGTTTGCAAGTCTAAGTGCAGCCCAAGCAAAAGAAGAAAAAATGCTAGGAAAGTAGGCTGGGTAGGTAGTTCTGAGGTTGTTGAATTGCTGACAAGTTCCAAGTTTGCAGGCATCATATCATGTAGAACATAATCAACAAAGATTTGTAAGCAAAAAAAGGCTCAAATGAGGTATAACTAACTCCCCTTCTCTGCTTTCCCCCCGATCACTAACTAACATCCCCAAAAGAGGTCAAGATCTGCTTGACACCTCTTAAGTTCATCATCTTCATCACTCTGATTGAGTAAAGATCTGCTTTACTCAAAGTTGTTCCATATCTTCTCCCGAAGTATGGTCATACCCCCTGCAACAGCCTAAGTTCTTCCGAAACTTAGCGCTTTCTTATCATCTCCATATTAACCACTAACGTTATTATCTAGCTCCCTATGTTTCCTGTCCCCGTATTAATATTAAAGTAAATTCCCCTATGTAATATCCCTTCCCCTGGTTGAAAAATAACCATAGCAAGTCCCGGGAATTGTTTAAGTTTATCAGAAACTAAGCAAGAACCCAGCCCCCGAAACCACCTTCTTCCACATACTATGGACTCCTTCCTAAGTATAAAACTCCCCCGAAGTAATCGAACCCCTTCCGAAACTTCAAAAGGCCTTCACACCCACTTACTTACCTTTTCCCTTCAAAGCCGTTTTCGCATCACAAATTCGCCATCCCACATTCGTGCAAAACAATGACCATCCGTCCCCCGCTGATGCGACATTGCGAAATCGGCGATCGGCGATCGTAAACGCAGAGTGTCCACTTTTTTCACCCCTCCCTCTCCGCCGATGCGATATCGCGATATCGCATATCGGCAGTCGCAAGCCCCAATGTCCAACCCAATG